>OY776676.1:131657629-131850904 GCA_963675555.1 Leptura quadrifasciata | reverse complement strand
TAAAGTCCTGGTAACCTTGGTGAATATGATAATTTGTATAAATATGCAAACTCACGTAGATGAATAGACATACAGGATATTATTTATGCCTGAGCTGCGTAAGCCCGTTATGGATGGATGAAACATCATTCCAGAATATCTGGATACGTTAAGACTAAAAAAGTTTTATTAGACATTTATTAGAAAACTCTACCTAAAAAATGTTCTAGGTCGAAAACCGTAATTTACAATTTGACTTTATTAATTTTACACATACATAAAGTTGATGTTGAAAGCCTTTCTGACAAATTGCCCTTTTGGTTGGTATCTTACAAATAATGTATTGCGTTGTGTCAAAAATCGCGTGGCAAATCACCATATTCATTAAAATGAAATATTCGGGAGCATTCAAATAAAATTAATTACTTTAAATTATCGCTAAAACTAGGAATAAACATCAAGGGTTTTCCTAATGGAATTTGAGTGGAATTTTCTTATGAGTGGTACATTTATATGGAATGAAATTTATTCCAAATTTAAGGTAATGGGGGTATTAATCAGAAATGTTAACGTTCTCGTTTTTACAGTTTAGTACAAGGAAGTTTTACTTTTTACCGAACCTAAAGTTTACTGGATTAAAATGGGAATAAGTGTTTGCATAAGTTCGTATAATGGACCGTCAAAGATCCCATTTAGCAGAATAGTAATATAAGCTGCATATTTTATTGTAAAGAAAACAGCCTCGGTGAGGTGGCACCGGCGGTGTAAAATACTGTCAGTAACCATGACATATGATTTTCCTGATTATAATTATAAATCCTACAAGGTATTCCATTTATAGACTGAAGCTTTAAACATACAGAAATGGATAGTCGAATGGTTATAATGGAAAATGCAAATGGTAGATCTGGATGGGCTTGATTTGTCACACACGATGTTGAATGTTCTAAAATTGCTAAATAAATAACACCACAGAAATTAGACAACCCCCAATTCCAGAAGCCAGGGCTTGTGCGGAAGGGGGTTACACATTGAAAAAACGCGGACATACAACCATTTCCTCCGACAGTGCCAGTACCGGAGCCAGGATTCGAACCCGGTGGTGCGATGTCCGTGTGAAATTAATCGCGATTGCCACCTCGCGCCTTAACCCACTCGGCTATCGACCAGATGTTTATTTACTATTATCCATATTGGTGGATGGTAAAGATTTTAACGAAGAATACGTCCATTAGCTCTCACAACAGAGCAGTCATTATCTCAATATAGTTGAGTTAAAATAGACAAAAATAAGGCAAGAAGTAATTTTGGAAAAAATATTATACCTTACTTTCGAGATTTTTTTTTATCTAAATATTTAAAACCTGCTCACAATCACTTTTTATTATTAATGTTGATATTTTTATAATGAATAATTACTCCTATACTTGTGCGTGCATACGTATAATACTGAATATGACATGAAATTGAAGTGACACTAACTTTCGATTTCTAAATGGAACATCAATTTTTTTTGTAATATAATTTTAATTTTTCGTTTAAGTGTGCCATGATGGTTCCGACTTATTCTAAATGACCCGTGTAATGCTACAAGAATCGAAATCCCGTTAAAAGACTAAATTACGTGATTTATGAGTAAATAAAATTCTCCAAAATTGTTTTTGGGGCAAAACTCAATTTTTTCAAATAGAATCATATCGGTACCGTGGTACCATTTATTAGTTCTATTAATAAGGAATTTATCCATATGTCGTATTAAAATGTGCGATAAATACAAACAAAATTACAGCTAAAAGAAAATAAGAAAATACAATTTTATTCTAATTACCTTGTTATATATAAGGTGGTTTTGGAATACAAAAATTAACACAAAACATTGCAACAGTTATTCAAAATGCTGTCCACTAACGTCAATGCACTTCTGAACTCGTATAGCTGTTTCTCAAAAAACGTTCGCCAAATGCTGGGCCGTTATTCTATTAGTTGCTCGTGTTACTCGTAGCTCCATGTCTTCACGGGTTGTAACGGCGGTTGCATAGACAATATTTTTTAAATGACCCCAAACAAAGAAATCAAGGGGCGTTTCCTCCGAATCTCCGTTGAAGGTAATCAATTACTATCTTTGAATTATAGGGAGGAGCGCCATCTTGTTGGAAATACATTCTCTGTCCTAAATATAAAGGTAACTCATCTAAAATGTCCTCAATCTCATTTTCTAGGAGTTTCAAGTATCTGGTACCAGTCAGAGGTCCTTTTTTGATTTTCTTGTGACCAGTATTTTGTATTTTGTCGGTTAAATAATTCCAAATTTGTAAACCTAGACTCGTCTGAAAATAAAATCAATCTCAAAAAAATAACTGTTTGGCTGCACGTTATTATACAAAATCCAATTGCAATATTCCATCCATCGTACAAATGCTGGCGCAATTGGTGTTTAAAAGATTTATAGTGGTATTTGTGCAAAATTCGGCTTAAAGTTTGGTGACCGATGTCCAATTCAAACCCAACTTGCCTTGAAGAAACAGTCTTATCAACTTCTATTCGAGCCAAAACATTAATTTCCGTTCCTTCGTCAATAATGAAGTTTTCTTAGGGATCATTAGTGGGCTCTCTTCGGAATTGGCTTTCAACACGTTTAAAATATCGTTGGGCATAAAAGTCGGTAGCCGCAACTGCATTTCTTTTACATTCCCCATAAATAATTAACATGTCCACTTTTTATCTCTTGTATAAGTTTGCGGTATTTTGAACACAATTAACAATACTTTTAATCAATTTTTAAAGACAGAATAAAAACACCGTTAAACCAACAAATGTTTGACAAGCTAAATACGTATCATTCTCGTTTCTTAACTAGCATTTTAAAGGGTCCAAAATAAACTTAAACTGAAAAACCCATTAAAAATGACCAATTTACCTCTGTACCGAGAAAAAAGGGTTCCCCACCTACTTGAAGTAGAAAACTCAGTGTATTCTTAGTTTCATCAAAACAAACTTATTGTTCTATGTTGCATTGCTCCATGTAAAATTTTCTCTAAAAATTTATATCTGCTCCAGTAATACTATTTTGACATATTTAGTCAAAGTTCATTGACATGAAAAGTTTGAATTCAAATTTTAACATGAGTTATCATGTTTTCAAAAACGTATGACAGACTCGCACAGAAAAAAAATATATAAAGGAAAACTCTCCTACTCTGTTTGAGGTATTTATACACGCTCGGTACAATTTACACAAAGGTAATTAATATTGAATAACTAATCGAGCAACAACCGCTGAGCGTTTTGCCCTTTAAAGGTTAAAATATTATAAAGAATACACCCACAGAATACTCTAGTAAAACAAATACGCGTGACGCATTCGTAACTGTCAAGTGTTAAGTTTCTTCAATATCCGATAAAAAAAATCAATTAGGCTATATCCAATAACAAGCAAGTATGAAATAGGGTCCGTTTTCCACATAAGATATCCTAGGTAGCGAGTCAGTTTCATTGTTGTTTTCACACTAATGGGAAATCAATACATCAAGTCAACTTTGACTTTTTATGGTCTGTTAGTCGTTACCCACCTATAACAAAATACTCTGTAAAGTATATTCAATACGTGAATAGGAAACCATTCGATATCAAGAAAATGCACCGTTTTTGTGATAAATTACCCAATATTATACTTTAAAATTATTTCTCCATATATATGAAAATAGAAAAGCACTAATTCTGCAGGAGATAATGTACTATATCTAAAATACAATAATTATAATGCAGAAAATTAGACAATGCTCACAAATTAATTTTATATCACGAAATAATTTTGTTTTAAAAAATACAATTTTACTTAGATGGCTATCCCACTATACAATAAATTCAGGATACGGTCATATCTTTTATCATAAAAATACTATTGTGGGTGGGAACAATTAAAGTTTCTAAAATCCTATATCATTGGATACAACGAAAAAATATATGTGGATAGCCACGAATGGATCTAGAATGAAATGTATTAGCGGCTATGGCACACTGCCTCAGAAAAGTAAGGTAGTTTTTCGTCAACTTAAAAAAAAATAAAAACAAAAGTTAAAATGAACAAATGCGCAGAACTTACTCATGCTCAGTCAATATATTAACTGTTGCGTTTCATTTTGATTTTTGTTAAATAGTGTTATAGTTATAGTTGATTTTTTATTATATATTTATAATAATAAAAAATCAACTGGTTTCGCCGAACATTGCATTGAGCAAAATCAAGTTTTTTAACGGTAGTAGTGTTAAACTTTTGCATAATTCAAACAAAGGAAAAATTCTAGACATGCTTGAAATTTTAGAAATTAAGAAGGCCCTAAGAAACCATAAAAACGTTACAAATACACAAACAGAATTTATGAACAATCCTGTATTAGACACAGTAATAAAATTAAAATTAATTTCGTAGTTCCGGCCTGTATTGTTAAACTTTAAGAAATAGCAAATCAAGTTATTTTCCCCCTCTAGATGGGTAGAGGATTTGTAAGGTATATACTGTAAACCACCACTTTCAGGTCAGTTTTTAAGACTCTTTGATAATGGTCGCAAGGCCAAAACATATGTCAGAGAAATCTGAACAAAACTGACGAAACAATAAACCAAGTGCGTATTGTAACTATTCTTTTGAATATTTATAATTATTCTATTGAATATGTTTCATCAAGAACCTACCGCAGATCCATCCAATTAGTTATATATGGAAACTCAAATAATGGACATTCGACAGTTATTTTGCTTGACAATTCTAATTAAATAAAAATAAAAGCGAACTAGAAGAAATTGTTCATAATTATGAAACCCAGTACAGAAGCAACGCAACCCGAGTACCTAAAATAGAGACAACCATTGATCAAAGATGTCACTTTTACCTGGGTCCCAAAATATCTGATTTTAATTAACTCGATGAATTTGTTTAAAAAGAAAATTAAAACCTAAATACAAAATAAATCTAGGAATATATTTAGTGTTTTAGTATTAGTTACTTTATGGTTAGTATTTTCTATTATAAGCTCTTAATGAATAATTGTAGATCTGCATACAAGAACTCTTTAACAGAAGGCAGTTTATTCCACATGGGGTTCTTTGTACAGACATTCGTGCTTGCAATATTTTGTATTATATATCACATTAGGCACAAACATACATCATCTACAAGTTTCGACTGCGTAGATTATTTATATTTATTTTTGCAACATAAAACAGAAATATGTGTATGTTATAATTGTTAAAGTATAAATAAATGTACATTCTATTCTATATACTATTCTAAATGCTGTTAGTTTGATGAATAAGCTTGGTTGCACTGACGAGTAGGTATTGCTTTTATATATGTTCTATATATCACTGCACTCATTCCAATATAATAGGAAAATATAGTGTAAGTGTTAAAATTGTGTCATTATGTGACTGTCGGTTTGTTTGTTTATTTGTTTGCTAATTATTCATTGCTTATTATGTTGATTGTATAATAAAACAGTAATCGTTGAGTTTTACAAATAGCAAGGAAAGGTCAGATGATGGGGAAAGCTTTTATCTTCATCTACTAGATTTCCCCTTTGCTTTAGTCTAAGTGGGAGAAAAATGGCTTTCTCTCGCATCATCTTTGACACAATGTTTGACAGAAAGGAAATGAAAAGTCTCGTGGACTTGCCAAATGTAAGTTTTCGTGCAATAAATTTCATGGATTGAGGCGGGAAACTGTTTTGAAATGTATCAAATAAAGGTAATTATGTCGATTCTAAATTGGCTTTTAAAATTTTAAAAGTAAATCTTTAATTACTTATTTGCATATTATAATAGAATATTAAGAGTACGGAAAGTTGTACTTTAAAATTAGTACATTTTTGACGGTTAATATCGAGAGGTCCATATACAGTGTGATTCACATAAAACTCCCCATGAATCACAGCCCTATAAAATTATATATGAGAATAATATTGACTATATCCTAGAGCAATAGTAATTATATTCATAATTCACATTTCTTTGTGTTTGAACACCATACAATTAAATTTTATCTATTAATTATTTCATTTTCAATAATTATTTTATTGAATTAAATTCAATTTCTGTAATTTTATGTAGGTAACTAAAATTCTACATGTTACCACATCGTAATATTTTTTTTTTCTATTTCTTTTTGGCAATTTAGTTCGCAATCAGCAACTTTCATGAGCATAATAGCAGTTATCAGCAACTTTTGATAATTATATAATTGCCTAGCATTTACCTTTATAATAATATTAAATATATTATTTAGTCAAACCTTTAAGTTTGATCTTATTGTTTTGGCTTATGCTAATTTTTTTGTCAGTTATTATTAATTAATATCTGATGGTTATCTAAATAACCATATCATAATATAGTAGAAGCTATTCTACAATCTTTCAATTCGAACTTATCCTTTAGAATCGGATGCTGTCTAAGGATAGAATAAATTGCCAAATACACTTAGATTTCCTGCCGAGGTAATTGGAATCTACACCACTGTATCAGGACGTTCTAGCTTCAGGCACACGTTTTGCGATCATAAGACATTGGTATTATAGTGAAGTGTGTAATCGGAAAAAAAGCCGAAAATTGTAAAAGTATTTTGCTATGCAATAAAAGTACCTCTCCCGTTTTCGAGGATGCTGAGTACGGTGGTGCTGGTAGAATTTCTCTTTGGTATTGCGCAAGTCCTCAAAAATTACCCCTGAAAGGGGTTAAACGCTTATCACAGTTTTTTCAACAATGAAACTTAACATACCCCCGTTTTCCAGGACGCTGAACACGGTGATGATGCTGAATGTTTCTTTCGACTTCCTCCAACCCCTCTAATAAACACCCCCAAAAAGGATGAAAATGATTTTTATAGGACATTTTTCGAGGATGCTGAAAATAGTGGTGATGCTGAATATTTTTTCTGATCCCCTCCAACCCACCTAACGGTTAACAAAACACCACCGAAAGGGGTGAAATTTTTTTTTATCTCATCGGTAACATGTATATGCAACCCGTTTTTGAAGATGCTGAGCACCGTGATGATGCTGAATGTTTTTTTTACCCCCCTCAACCCCGCTAACGGGTAATAAACACCCCCGAGAGGAGTAAAAATCTTTTTTTGTAAAATATCAGCGGCAAAATTCATGTACCAAATATTGTTTAATTCTTTACCGGAAATTTGCATCAGCAATTCTGTCACGGAAACGGCTGATGAAGCTTGTGATGTTGATGATTGTGATGTCCATTTCGAAGAATGTCAACCACGTAATTCTTCTTGTAAAAGACGTAGGTTAAATTAATATAGATAAGGTATGAATGAAAAAAAAAAATTGTAAGCATGTTTTATCTTTATGAATAGCTTCTATTATTTTTCATGCAAGGAAAGCGACTCTAACAATTTAGTTAAGCTTATTTGTATGCGTCAATATAATATATTAATCATTTTTTGTAATAAAATAAATTGTACGTATCAATGATTCAATAGACCTGTACTCGATTATGTTTTTCAGCTAAAGGGTAAAGAGAGACTATTATAGTCACGAAGAGAAGTAGATTATTTTTCCCGTACTCAGCATCCTCGAAAATGAGCGGTATATACATTTTGCCGGTGATAAAAAAAATAATTTTCAACCCCTTTCGGAGGTGTTCGTTAGCCGTTAAAGGGGTTGGATGGGGTCGGAAAAAATGTTGGTCATTACCACCTTGCTCAGCATCCTTAAATACGGACGTTACATACATTTTGCCGGTGATATATATACAAAAACATTATCACCCCTAAATTCCGGGGGTGTTTATTGGCCGTTAGAAGGCTTGAAGGAGATAAAAAAAATATTGAGCATTACCACCGTGTTCAGCTTGTTCGAAAACGGGGAGTACGCTGTTTCACCGGTGGAAAAGATGTGATAACTCTTTTGGGGGATGTTTTTGGCCGTTTGGGGGGTTGCGCAATTCTACCAGTACCATCGCATCGTGATGGGTATCCTCGAAAACGGGGGGAGCAAGTACTCTCGTTGCATAGCAAAATATCCTTTTTTCTGTAAAATTTTTTCGATTTAAAATTTAATACAGGTCAAAATTGTATATTAATAAATTTATACTTCTTTTCAAGATTTACTTATAAATTTCATTTTCTCAAAATTACCTCTTAAACTTATGTTGTAAACTTTAATTATTTTAATTACATTTTATCATTTATTTTAACAATTATTTAGTTTCCATACCAACAAATTTGAGTCTCATCTATAGAAGACTGGTTTTAAGGAAAAAGAGACGTTAATATTTCATTGTTTCTTTTCCTCAAACAAAACTAAATTTGTCTTATATATCACACATACAAAAACACATACGAATGGGTAAGTTTCACCTCTCTTGAATGTTCTCCGAATCTACGACTATTTGCTCCAGCTTAAACCAACTAGTCATTTGCATTTGTTGCTTCACTTATTTGCCAATCTAACAAAAAGGAAACTAAACAGGTAACAAAACACGTTATGCCATGTTGTTTGTAAAAATTAGCAATAGTATGTTTTTTTTTTGGATCTTTTGACTTTTTAGTGGTTAAGTAAGAAGAGTTACAATAAGACTTCGTCACTAGTGGCCGTTTCAAACACGTTGATATATTAACCCTAACGTCAAAATAATAAACACCAAAAATCGTTTTTCTGGAAAGTTTCTGCAAGATTTGCCCTGTTTTAGCTTAAAGTGACTAGCCTATTACTGCAACATCAAATAAAATAAACTCTCGGTGGGAATTTGTTCAAAATGCAATTTCCCGACACATAAAGATGGGCACGAAAGGCTTCGTAGTGGTCGTTATCCTTAATTACACACAGACAGCAGCGATGTGTAAATCACTATGCCCGCAGTAACCCTACATCTATTGGTTCTCGAAGATATTTTCAGCCGAATTTGAGGATTAATTTACCCACCGCTCGATACGTCGTTGACTTTTACGAGGTGGATTAAGCAGCAGGAGATTTTACGGGGAACTGGGTTACTCTCCATCCACAGGTACGACATGTGCAATGAGCAAGGCAGCATGAGGCTGGACTGCATAGTAATGGTTGTAGGCGATGTAAGTTCTACTTCGGGATATAACCCACGACATGGGATTAAGCTTAGATGCGACATTCAATATCGGTTACAAAATGACGGGTTTCAAGTTTAAAGTTTGTTACCGAAAGCCGTTTGGAATTAATGAAACAGATATTGTGTCGCAAACAGTCTTCACTCTAGGCTATGTACTTACTCTCACTTATAAGTAAAGGTAAGTGTAGCTAATTTTTCTTTATTTGACTGGGAGTTTTAACTCTTGTATGTTACATTAATTTCGATTAAATTTAGTCGACTAGTAGCAAGAAAAAAAACGCCTCAATGTGGAACTAATTGCCACAAATAGTTTTCTAATTTTATCTGTATTAAGACATATAGAAGAATATAATCTGTAAAATATACATTCATAGCTTATTGCAAAAAAGGTATAGAAGATTTATCACATAAGTGCTAAATAACGTTTTAATAACATATTCTTAACTGTTTTTATTTATAATAATATTAAAAGGTTTATTTCTAGTGTATCTGTCACTCCATCATGAAAGGCCGTATATATGTTTTGTTTTGTTTTCTTAACCGCCTCTCAAGTTACTGAAGTAACCCCCTGGAAGATCTCAAGGATCTTGTGCTAGGTAAAGAGAGGCGAGGCCCTACAGTTTAATGTGGACTCCGAACCACTCTTGGGGCAATTTTTTTAATGAAAAATTGTTTCGCCTTGTGGGTATCGAACCCACTTCGCTAGGCAACTCAGTTTGCTAGCCAGACGCTTTAACCAACTGAGCTACCATTCCCATATAACACTAAATATCCTTATAATTTTTTCTGCAGAATTTGTGTAACCTTTCCCACAACAGCTTTTCAAAGTAATGTACATGGGATATAGAATATAAAGTGTAAATATAGAAACAATGCAAAAGATACACTAAAATACAATATGTCTACGCTAAAAAATTAATAAATACACATAATTATAAAGAACAGTACTCAAGTACAGAGAAATTATATATATATATATATATATATATATATATATATATGGGCAGAAACATAATATCAATATCAAGCTCCTCTATAAAATCCTTATTTTACTATAAGGATAGTAACCAGACTGCAACCAGCAATTACTATCCGGGCTATGTGCCCCGCCGAGCGCTGAATTACAAGTTACAAGCCTGGCGCGTTAAGTGTAATAATCGCATATTACCAACAAATCGCTAATGCTTCAATTGCAACAAACACCAGCCAAAAGACTGATTCTACTTAAAGGAGCTCTCGTGCCAGTCGTCCCATATCACTTGCAGACTGCAGTTTCGAGCTGTTGGCTCTCGTCAGTGCAAGGTAGGCATGTGACGAACGACACGAGGATCCTTTGACTATTTAGTACATCTCGGTATCTTTACTATAGCGACATGTAAAATAGTAAGTAGGCGCCATCTAGCAGTCCAGTGTCTGTTGCAATCGAAATATAAATAGCCTGACTGGGCTTAGCTAGCATAGTTCAATTGTGCTTCTAGAGGGCAGACATATTAAAACATAATATTTCAGTCGCAAGCTCTTCTATAAAATCCTTATTATACTATAAGGATAGTAGCCAGACTACAAACAACAGATACTCTTCGGGCTATGTGCCCCGCCGAGCACTGAATTACAAGTTACAAGCCTGGCGTGTTAAGTGTAATAATCACATATTACCAACAAAACGCTAATGCTTCGATTGCAACATCAACCGAAAGACTAATCCTACTTAAAGGAGCTCTCGTGCCAGTCGTCCCATACCACTTGCAGACTGCAGTTTCGAGCTGTTGGCTCTCGTCAGTGCAAGGTAGGCATGTGACGATACGTACACACTGGACTGCTAGATGGCGCCTGTTTACTATTTTACATGTCGTTTTTTTTTATTAACTATTTAATGTGAAATGTATGTAACTTGACATCGATTACGTCGAATTATATGTTTTCCTTTAAAATAATCTATCATTGCAAGGACACTATTCTCTCTTCCCCTAAAACTACCGATGATTTGTGTTTAAATTGTCCAAATGTAAAAAAAATATTTCATGTAATATTAATGCAACATCAAAATTTAGTATCAAATTGTTTAGAAATACGATCTCAGGATGCAATCAACCGCGCTTTCCCTTTTTGTATTAAATTTAAAATATTAAAAAATAAGATTCCCTGTGAGATTTATTAACATAAATCTTTGAGCATACGTGAAAATGTATCTCTTGGAGTTGTTTCACTTTAAATAAAAAATTCATCTGGACTTCTTCATGTTAAAACTATAAGACAAGGATGGATATAGAGAAATTCTTGTCGGTTTCCAAGGTAACGCTGGAAATAAGAAAGCGCTTCTCAGAACTCGGTAGATATCAAATTAAATATAGAAATGAATTTCGCGTTCAGGTCCCTCAGAGACCTGAACAACACTTCTGGAAAAATACTTAAAATAAAATTATTACCTTTAATGTTATCGACTTATTTATCTTTTAGAAGAAGCTACGGCGAGCTAAATTACTTTCTACAAATTGTCAACTTCGGTAACTAGAGGAAATAGAATTGTAACTTTTAACAAATCGTGGAGGCCGAAGTTTATGTCATCACATTGTGGGAATTCAGTCATCTTCATTTTAGTAAATAGATTTTATCAATTTCAGTTAAAATTGCTTCCGAGATTAAATTAGTTCGATTCAACATTTTTTTCTGTTATAATTTCAGAGGCGGACTTAAAATTTTGACGGTGTAAGTCTATTATTTATTTATTTATTTCAATTACACTGTTCTACAGGTAATACCCAATTACAGAACAGGAGGGTATGATTAAAAAAATAATCAAACAATAACTATAAATAACACGGTAAGAAAATGATGAAGAATATAAGTGTAAATAACGCTTTTATTAGCTTCACCTGTTTGTTTGTTACTTTGTTTGTGATGGAATTTTTGAACATGATTCTCACCCACTTCAGAACGTCAGATTAAACTGAAACTTTGCACACTTATCAAGGTCCGATGGCAATACAATAATTTGACAACTTTGTTCTAATATCCTCACCAGGATCATCAGGATAAAATAAAATAAAAAAAAAATGACCAAACTCTTTCGAGATTTTGCCGGAGGAGTCGCTGTTATTAATGTACATTCTAACTAACTCAAAATACAGTAATAATAAAAAGCGTGTTAATTAAATGATTTTTAGTAAGTTTTAAAAAAATATAGTTTAAAGAAACTAAAAAAACACGCTTTAATAGCGAACCGAACTAAAAAGTAAAAAATAATGTTTAAATATTAAGATTCATTTTATTGTAAAAAGCGTGGAGTGCTTGATATCAATTGTTATAAACCCCACGCTTTTTACAATAAAATGAATCTTAATATTTAAACATTATTTTTTACTTATTAGTTCGGTTTGCTATTAAAGCGTGTTTTTTTAGTTTTTTTAAACTATAATTATTTGTGTAATATTGATAACAGGACCATATTTCGACATCAAATTTAAAAAAACGAACAAAATATTATGAATTAAAAAGCAATGCACTCCCCCTCTTCCTTGAAGACTGCTTGCTTGTCAAAATTTTTCTAGTATATAATCAATTTATATTTTTGGAATTTAAAAGAATTGTAAAAAATGAAAACAAAAAAATTCTCAGGGTCTTGATGCAGAATTTCACAGGGATGTAAACTTGTAGCAACGATTACGGTTTTCAGCTGTTTCTATCTATTGTGATTTGAAATTTTCGTTGCAGATTGTACTCTACATGGTGTTTTTGAAATATAGGTATATATTCAGATTCATCAATCTTTATATCTTTAAAATCAGTAGATCAATATTTATTTATTCAAAAACCAAAAAACAAACAAGATATCAAATTTTAAATATTGCAAATAATTATCGATTATGATCGAGTTACGTCAGTTTCCATATGGTACTTCACCGTAAACTTGTTGCTTATTTTTAGTACGCCGTCGCCATCAATAGTATACGACAGATATCTACGTGTTAATAGCGATTTGCTATGTTTAAAAGTTTTTAATGATGGAGAATTTACAAACATTGTGGACAAACATCGTAATTTGTTATAGTGTGGCAGCCGAAAATGCCTGTCAAGCCCGCATAACAGGCCTTGCATCCCTATCACGTGCAGAAAGTTCAACTATAACTAAATATCAACTTTGTGTGTGTGTGTTCGTTTTCAGTTTTAATTATTTATAATTTGACCATTTTGTGTAGACTTGGCGACACTGTAAACTCGGCTGTATAAGAGTGAATCATTTATGTTGTGCGCATCGGAATTGGGGTAGATAAGGGTGAGTCTAAAAATTATTGTTTTATTTGAATTTTTAAATTTTAAAAATGGCATTGATCTTCACATTCCGTCAGGAATCACAGAAAAAATATAAGCATGTATTACAAGAATACCCTGTATACGAGCTACAATTCCCCTGTATTTTATTGAAATTTGCGAGGGGCAACATTGAAATAAATCGTCTTGCGAGTGATTATATGTTGGCTCAGTAAGAAATGCAGACATCAAAGATATTCCAATTAACCGAAGGTTAATAGTATGTACATTACATGAATCAAATTTTCAATGAAACAGTAGTGCATCAAAGCATATCCTATAAAATAGATGCTAAAAATAATGAATTCTCATTGGAGAGCGGTTAGTATAGACTTAAATATGTCTAGAGAAAACATTTGGAGATGTCTCGCAAATAACAAAAGTAAACCATTTAACTCGAAAGAGTTATACGCTGTATAATCCGGAGATGGAGAAAGAAAAGTGAGATTCTGTTTGTGGGCCCCGGTTCTCCCCCGATCTCAGTATAATCTTTTAAATGAAGTTATATTCAATAAGAAAGTCACTCCCAGATAGAAATCGGCTTAATCGGCTAGAGCGCATTGGTGTCGAACATGTTTGTTCAGACTCAGCCATGTTCTGGACTCGATCTCTAGCTCCAACCCTGGTAATGTTGGTGGACAATTGATGCTGTCTGGGTTTTTCCGAATGTGTAACCACCTTCGCAACATCCTTGGCGTTAGATTTCAGTATTTTAAAATGTGTATTACAAAATAATGTTACAATAAACCCAAGCAGAAATATTTATCCTTCCTACCTACCTTATTTACGTAAAATTAGCACCTTAGATTTGTAAGGGAGCTGCAATATTTATGGCACTAATACAAGAAATAATAGCATTAGAACAGAACCTTGTAGAACTACATATTTGAGATTATCTAACCTTTTCACGTTATAGTTCAGTTTAAACAAACATATACGATTGTATTTCCTTAATAAATATAAAAATGATACACATATTATACATTTTAAAACGATATATCAACCTTAAAATTGTTTCAGTTGACACGTTGTACAAATAATATTGATAAAAATATATAACTTTCAATTCCATCGTATGGGACTATTTATAACCTGAAAATGGGGCAATGGAAAATGCTTCGAAAATGCTGAACGTGTCAAGAAAATTATCCGTAAACTAGATAAATAAAAACTAATCATTGCTGTCCTGCTTGCTGTCAAATAATAAATAATCATTACAGCATCGTAATTATTACAATTAAACGTTCACATATTATATTGATTCCAGTGTTGAACATCTCTATACGGTCGGAGAGAGCACAGTCTATTGCAATTCTAATTTCAGGAAAACTTACTTTCCGAACATGTCTAGACCAGAGAATCTACAAGTTGATTGTGCCAACTTCCAATGTATAATAGTTACGTGATTTTATTTGCATCTGAAAATTATTGACGATTCAGTATTATTTTTTGCCAATTTTTAAAGTTGACTAAGCATGAAAAACGAGATCATCAGTCAAATTGCTTTTGCTAGTTTTTTCTGTGAGATAAAACGGTGAGCTACAGGTAAATCTTATTCGAATAAAACTAGCTTGAGTGATCGAACGTAGGGAGTTCAGTTTGAATATTGAAAACGTGATAACGTATTTGCTTGTTTTGATGGAATGGGAATACCATGCATATATTTTTGATACTTCAATTTAAATATTTAAATATTACATGCTATTGGAAAAGAGGCAGAGTTGACATATTTTTATAAAATGTTTTCATATAAGAATTTTAGAGTTGTGCATGAAATTTTGTTTGAGACACGACCTCGCTATAACACAGCCTTGCGCCCGCTAGACTACCATTTAAAATACTCGTACTGGGTAGACAAAAATCAGTGGTACTTTACATCTCTGGAAAGATTGAGTTCATTCACATGAACTGGAAAATATTGAATTTATTTGAGTTACTCTTCCCAAGCGTCAAGCAAATTAAAGCTAATAGATAATATGGTCAAAGACAAACAACGCAAAATGCTTCAAAACGAATTTTTCAACGCACCTAACAAATCAACAAAACATAGTTTTATTAATTATATCTCAAAATATAGTGGCAAAATTTCCAAGAAACTAAATTAGGTAGATATTAAATAATTTAGGTATATCTACAATAAGTGTGAATAAAACAAATTTAGGAAAAATATTGTCAATAATAAGGAAAAATTAACTAAACTTAGTAAAACTGGTGTATATAAAATCAAATTTAAATATTGTAATGCCGTCTATATAGGTCAGAGTGGTAGAAGTATTTAGAACATAGTAAAAAAACATAAACGATCAATTTAAAATAACAATAAAAATACGGGTATGTCAACACATTGCATTGAAAATAACCATTTCATAGACACAGTTAACATAAATCTACTTCATACAGAAGGAAAAGGTAAAAATTTAAATCTTCTTGAACAACTAAAAATTTAAAAATCACTTAAAACCAATCCTTGTACCACGAATGACCAACAAAATTTATTAAATACTCCTATGCTAGATGAAATGTTACCAATTATTCGTTGATTTAGATAATTATGTTAGGTCTACCCGAAAAAATCTCACAACTAAAGTTTAAGTTATAAATGTATTTATAATAACCAATTTTTTACTAAAAAGCTGAAACATTTGTAGAGAATTTTAAATATAGCAATTTGATACATCTAAAGGTAGTGTTTACTTAAAGACAATTATTGTCAAGATGTTTCAGAGGGAACCCACCACAAATTAAGGTCAGTAAATTAAAGCTAATAATCCGACATAGTTGTCCATTCTCTTCAACTGTTGAAGCAAAATATTTGGTATTGTTGCGTTCCGGCACCTGCAGAACCAAACATTAGCATAAAGGAAAAGAAAAACGATGTAACCTTCCAATTGGACTACTCTATTAAAATTCTCGTCCCAATAATTAATGTATTGGAGTTGTGACCTTAGAGTTAATTGCATGGTTCTGGGATATGTAGATCTATAGACACAGAAATATTTAAATTGGCGCCTCATTTGTATCATTTACATTTTTAATATCGCGCAGTCCGTAGAAAGTACATGGGGTTGAAAAATCTGTAAAATATCCATGGCGTCATTGTTAATATTTTTCAAATTATTTTTTGTTAAGTTTCATTTTAACTAGAGCCATAGATTATTTAATTCGATCTCCGCCTTGGTTTCAAATTATATAATCTTTCGAGGTAGTGGAAAAACAAAATTTTGTATTATTATTTTGTATGTCTGGCCGACAATCATGTTGGCTAAGGCGCGAGGTGGCAATCGCGATTAATCACACGGGTATCGTGCCACCGGGTTCGAATCCCGGCTCCGGTACTCTCGGAGAAAATGGTTGTATGTCCGCGTTCTTTCAATGTGTAACCCCCTTCCGCACAAGATTCTGACTTCTGAAATTGGTGTTTGTTTAATTCATGTGGTGTTTTGTCATTTATTTTTTTTTTACATAAAACCAGTCAACCTACTCTGTGGCTCCGACTCTCACAGAGAGGAGCTGGTAGTACCAGTAGCCACTCCCCACGCCCGTGGGGTGAGTGACAATTGGGTCCGAGTGTCGTGTGCCCTGAATAGATGTAACGATCCAAGTATTACGCCTTCTGCATTTTTCCAACTAAGATCCCTGCCGAGTCTCGGCATGCCGGTATGATCTTAAGTTCCGAAAGCAGTGTGTGTCGCGTTCCACCAAGGGCCCCAATAATCAGAACCACGATCTTAACAGTATGGCCTGGATAAAGTCTGCGGAGTTCGAAGAGCAAATCTCGATATTTTGTCCGTTTTTCCTCCTCTTTCAAGACAATGTTGTTCTCAGCGGGAGCCGAGAATTCCACGACATACATTGTCTTGAGTTGGTAGTTCCAATAAATTAAACACTTCTCATTCCCCACAACGGACTCAATATCCCCCGGAGCGTAAGGCAGCACTGGTGTTTCGTCTATCCCATGTGAGTGTCTTAGATGATAGTAAAGCACTCATAATGCTCTGTCGTGTCTGTGAATATAGGCCGAGACTGCGTATGTCGGACAAGCCGACAACAAGTGCATTAGAGTCTCCGGCGCCCTGCGGCAGGCCCTGCAGCTGACATCAGAGACCTCCATACCCATGACACGACGTCGATAGACGAGAGTGTTAAATACACCATCCTGGCAAGCCATTATGAATCCCTCGGTCTCAGACTTCAGCCCAGCTGACCTTAAGAAAGCGAAGGTCAGCCTTTCGGATAAGCCGAGGTCTTCTATATTTTTATAGAAGATCCCGTGCAATGGCTTATCCTTATAGAGCTGCAGAAGGATGTTGTGTTCTGCAGCTCTAATGTGGGCTTTTAGTCGAACGGGTTCCAACTCGGTGACAGAGTTGGGATTTACCCGCTCGACGTCGAAGATGAGACCAAGTTCATCAGCTGCTCTCCGTGCTGCCTGAAGGAGAAAAGCTCCTACCTCTGCATTTTCATGGTCTTGGACCATGAAGAGGAGGGGATCCGAACTCCTGATGTCCTTACATGCTCCATCCAGAACCATCCTGCTATGAAGACTCTCCAAGCTCAAGGGTCCACGGCCTCCCCGATGTCGTGGGAGATATAACCGTGGAACGGACTATTTAGGACGCAAGCTCCTATTGAGATGCATCTTCTTGCGGGTTACTACATCGAGTTGACGCAGCTCTTCTTTAGTCCATTTCACTACTCCGAAAGGGTAGAGAAGGATCGGAATGGCAAGCATATTTGTAGCAGACACCTTGTTCTTCCCCGACAGTTCTGAAGATCAAATCTGTCAGAGTAGGTGCTGATACTTGCCGCGGAGAGCGTTTTTCACTACACTCACTTCTTGGGTGGAGCGTTGCTCGACACCCAAGTAAGTGTACGACTCTCCGGCATCTAGATGGTGTAAGATGCTTCCGTCCACGAGCTGCTAGTCCTCCTCATAGTCACCGCAGTCCTCTCTTGAAATGGATCAGTGCGCATTTGTCCAACCCGAACTGCATACCGACAGCCTGCGTGTACTCCTGTACCACCTTAAGGGACTGTTCGAGATCCCTCTCTCCAGAGACATAAAGTTTAAGTCATCCATATAAAATAGATGGGTGACCTTATGCCTCCTGTCGCCGGGGGTACCGCAGTTGTAGCCACGGGTTTTCCGGACCGAGACGGATAATGGCAGTAGTGAGAAGCAAAACGGAAGGGGGCTGAGGGAATGTCCCTGAAATACTCCTCTTCTGAATGCTACCGACTCTGTTTGGACTCTATCGTTACCCGATGTTATGATAAAGCGAGTCCTCCAGAGCGGCATCAGTTCTTCCGCACATCTTACTACGGGACCGGGTAAGACAAGTCATCGGAGCAAGTGAACAATGAGCTTATGCGATGTCATGTCAAATATCTTGCGGTAGTCGATCCAGACCATAGGGAGGTTCCGCTTATACTGCATGGAGTCCTGCGTGACACATCTGTCGATCAGCAGATTCTTCTTGTAGCCAGCGACACCTCTCTTCGACCCTCGTTGCTCATACATCCGTTCGTAAACCGGTTCAACTGCGTGGAACACCCGCATGTATAAAATGCGTGTAAACACCTTGTAACATGCGTTTAGACAGGTTATTGGTCTGTAGTTCTGTGAGTTGGACAAATCTCCGTTCTTGGGGATCAGCACTGTCCGCCTCTCAACAACCCAAGAAGGAATTTGCTTCTCCCCATTCAACCAGGAATTAAATATTCTGGCCAAATGGTGGGGGGTGCTCGATAATTTTTTCCACCAAAAGTTATTTATTCCATCGGGACCTGGAGCAGCACAGTTCTTAGAGCCCTCAAGAGCCTTACGAACCTCCTTTGGGGTTATTGGTTCGCACATTTCCTGTGGTCGCTGAAGCCTTTGACAAGAGGGCAGGAGAATCTCTATTGAGTGGAAGCCTCTCTTCGTACAGCGTTTTCCAGAAGTTCTCCATCTGATCTGCAGTCGGCGGATTGTCTACAACACGGGGAGACGGTTGGAAAAGGCGCGAGGGCTTTTGGCGGAACAGCTTATTTTCCGCAAGCCCTCTTTCCCGCGTCACTATTGAGTTCTTGCAAGTCACTACCATCCGTATCCTGTCGAGACAGTGCTATTTGACTTCGCAGCACTGCCTCATCGAGTGTGTGTTGGGCGCGTCTTAGGTTGGCGGCTAATTGACGCACTTAAAGCGTGAACAGCCTGTTGGCCGCCACATAGTCCATCACATATTGGATACGGGATGCGTGTTGCCTCGCCGACCGGATCTTGGCTTCCATCTTTTGTATGCGCCGCTCCGCCTTCTCCTGTGGGGAAGCAATGTTTCGCCCCTCCACCCGAGAAAAGCGTTGAGCAGTAGCATACACGGCACAATTTATGTGCCAGATGCCAGCCCGTTCTGGTAGCACTGCACAAAGTTTTTCATCCACTCCGGCCAGGTCTTGTGGCTCGGGAGTTTTTATGTGGTGTAACCCAAGTCTGGTACTGAGGCCCTCTGGTCATGGCGGAAGAACGAGGAGAAAGACGTCCTCAACGGGTGAATGCGGCCGCCCTTCGGCCACCGCGCTATGTATCCCCTCCGCGCGGGCTCACTGCTTTCATAGCAATGCAATACAGCAATCCCTCAGTTCATCTGTCCACTCAAAGCGACCTTGGACATTGCCAATGTCGTCAACGGGCGGTTTATCCGGTTGGGTCCCACCATCTTGCTCTTGACCCCTATCCGCACGGGGCAGATCGTGGGGGCCCTGTCTTCGGCCTGCTGGAACCAAAGTTTAGGGCGTGCTGAGCTAACCACCCACAGGCCCTGCACGAAGTTTTTAGCTCAGCAAGCCCACGACCGACACCGAAGGGGAAGACACTTTCCCCTCCCGGGTGCACTAGGGCTGCCGATTCGGTTTTGCACCCCAGCTATTTCCGCTACTGAGGCCTAAGGGCTCTTCCATACGGGGCGCGATCTGATCGTGCGATCCAAATGCTTGTGATCTCGTGTTACAGTTATCGCATTTGTACTGTACATCCCCTCCAAAATATTCGAAACTGATCGTGACGATCCCGGTGGAACGCGACCGCATATCGCGCTCTGTGTGGAGGGGGCATACTGAGTCCAAATGTGATAATTATAACACGGGATCGCAAGCGCTCGAATCGCGCGATTAGATCGTGCCCTGTCAGAAAGAGCCCTAACATCGACGCCTGTAAACGAGCTACCCCAACCAGGAATTTTGCTGAACCTCTTCTCTTACGAAGAGTATGGATCTTTTACTTGTCTAACATTTAATAGACAAGGGACCTACGGCTTTACATCCCCTCCGAAGGATGGTATATCCCCTATACAACCCTCGCATGTGTATAGCTTCCGCGTCTTTCTTGAAAAAGGTCACCCGTCTAAGTACTAACCGCGCTTAACGTTGCTTTACATCGCATATCGAAATATATAATAGACAGACGCACCTACGCTCGCCCCCCGTGAACAGGTTAAAATATTTAAAAAAACTGTCGTCCCCATACAATTCTTAGTCCTAATTTGACTCCACTAGATTTACAGTCTCTGGTAATGTGCCGTTGTTATATAAAGACTAGTTATTAACACTGATATTACAAATTCTAAATGAGCATTAGAAAGAAGGACGAAAAATTAAATAAAATTTTTATTAAACCACTTAATATTTTGGCGAATGCGCCAGTCTCAAATAATGTAAACTCGTGTTATACGCCCAATTTTCGATGTCACAAAACACAAACAAACATTAAGTGCAACTTCCCTTTAACGTTACTATAAAGTGATGTTGTGTTTCCATTTCCCGTTTAATAAAACAAACTACATTTATCACACGAGGTCAACCCTCGTCATTTTCCTTTTGACATATTATGCAAATAAAAGGAAGTTGGAAATGTTTAAGCTTTATGTTTATTATTAACACAGGTATACATTTTTCTTTTCAGCGCAACAATATTTTGTAACTTTAACTTAAGTTTTCTGTTCTTTTGTGAAACAAATCGTTGTAGTAGTTTATTATTCACAGCCCGGAATAGCACGGGCGTTACTTGAGAAGTTTTCTGGCGATGAAAACTCGCATAAAACATAAGTATATCTCTTGATCCAGTAGAAGCTACCTAGTAAAAATTCAATATATGGGAGATTTCAAAAAAGATATTTGTTGGTTCTAGTAAACTTTATGTACCTAGGAAAAATAAACCAGATATTGGAGGAGTCAGAAACAATAATTAGTGAACTAGGAATTTACACCTATAGTGAAGTGAAATTAAGACTTGTCTGGTTAGAACTGTATTTTTATTTTAACTTGTCCAAGGGGCCAAGTTGAGTTTACAGTTCAGTTTTGTAGTTTCGGCTTGGTCGGCGTTTTGTTTATTTAAACAATTAATTGTTTAGAGCGTGCTTTCAATCGGTTACATAAAAATATCTCGGGATGTATAAGTTCTACGAGATAAATGGAAAGAATGAAAAATAACAGTTATGAGTTGTACAACAAGCATATATAAATTAGAATTGTCTGGCTGTCTTGGTTAAGGCGCGAGGTGGTAATCGCGGTTAATCACGCGGGTATTGCGCCACCGAGTTCGAATCCCAGCTCCGGCACTGTTGGAGGAAATGGCTGTATGTCCGCGTTTTTTAAATATGTAACCCTCTTACGTACAAGTCTCTGGTTTCTGGAATTGAGGATTGCCTAATTTCTGTGGTGTTTATTATTATCAATTCGTTTCGATTATTATTTATAAAAAATAATATATTCCAAATTAAGCGTTTTTAAACAAATTATTAGTTCTCTGAAGACAGCGAGCAAATTCCAACGAAACTTAGGTAAAATATAGGTCTTATTAAGTACTATTTTCAGTTAAAATATTAAATCGGATTAGGCATTGAAACCGTAATTATTTGTAAAACTTTCCTACCATCAAAACCGAAAAATGTGTGTGATAGCTCAAACTGTAGCATCTTAAGAGTACCTTAAGATAATTAATATTTTTTATTTTGAAATTGAAATTGAATTTATTTATCAACACAATTAATATTTGACAGTAAAGCATTAAATAAGTATGTAATAGGTAAACCACAAGGAAACTGTTCAATGTTTTTACCGAAGTAAAGATATGACTTAAATATGTAACTTAAATTTTAAATCATAATCCATTAACAAACCCAAATTTTTTACTTTATTTACTAGTTCAATTTTATTATTATTTAGAGTAATATTTAAGTTATTCGCAATCTCGCTATTAGCAGATAACTTTACTGGATTAATTAATAAACTATGGGCGGAAGAAAATTTTGAGATATTTTCGAGATCTATATTTAGATTATTAATTGATTGCTGTAAATTTTGTTTATTAACTTGTAAATAGATTTGGGTATCATCTACATAAAAATGATATTTACAAAATTTAATTTCTGAACATAGATTAGATGTAAAAATGGTAAACAATAAGAGACCGAGAATGGATCCTTGAGGCACATCACAGATCAGCTTAACTGGATTTGAAGCTACTTCATTTAATTTTACAACTTGCCTTCTATCTATAATTTAAAAAAAAAGTTTGTGCACTATCACTAAAGCCCAAATAATTCAAAATAGCAACAAGAATTTCATGATCAAGTGTATCGAACGCTTTACTAAAATCTAAGAGAATTGAAATAGTTACTAGGTCATCATCAGAAGTAGAGATTATGTGATACAGCTGCGATTTTATCTAAACCTAGATTGAACTAATGGTAATTATCCATTTTCATCTGGATAAATTCCAATTTGTTCTTCAATATATTTTTCAAGAATTTTTTAAAGTGCAGGTAGAACACAAATGTGCCTCAAATCTTTAAATTCAGTTGGTTCTCTATTCTTGGGCAAAGGATGTACAACAGCTTCCTTCCAAGCAGTGGGAAACACTCCGTGTTCGATGCAAAAATTAATTAGGTGGGTGGTTAAGTTATAAAATTGTAATAAGTTAATTTTATGTACATTGTTAAATTTAGGTACTGAATTTATAAAAAAATTATTGATATTATTAACGTTCTGTAGATGGGGTGGAATGACAGTTTTATTTTTATTAATAATAATATTTATTTTTTTAAGTATCTTTCATAGAACTATTTTCAAATTTATGTTACATGTAGGCTTTCTTCTAATTTTTTATTGCTACGTTCGTAAAATTTCTTAAATCCTTATAGTATTGCCAATTAGTATTAGTTTTATTTTTCTTAAATTTTTTTTAATGCATTGTCTCTTATATACATTAAAAGCCTGATATTATCTGTTAACCATGAATTATGTTTTTTTTAATTTTAATTGTTCTCAAAGGACATTGTAAATTTAAAAGATTTAGCAAACATTCATTAAAGTATAATAGCTTATCGTTAATAGTATTAAGTTCTGTAATACAATATAGAGGTAACGACAGAAGATCCGCATTAAATTGCTCCCATAGAATATTTTTAAAATCACGATAGGTATGATCTGAATTTTGGGAGAAGTTTTCAAATTTTTGAATATTTTTTCGCGTTCCAAAAAAAAATAATTTTGATACGAAAAAAAAATTGAAATATAATTTTTTTTATAGTTTAAAAGTTATTACAACCTAAAGTCAGGTCAAGCAAACGATCCCAGACCTTACGAATCCTTATAGTGAGAGCGGACAATAAAAAGAACAAGTACAACAAATACAACTTATTATGAAAATAAGCAAAGTACAGTAATAAAATATTTAAAAAATCTTACAATAAAACATATCAAAATATATCAGTCTAGGGTTCTTAAGGCTAACACTAAAGAAAACAATTATTGATTTAAGTAAGTTTACAGTAAAAAAACTAATATATCTGAATTACTTAGCTTTAAAATAATTTTGAGAGTTTCCAGGCACTCCAGACTTGAAGGTTGTTGCTCGAGGTTCTTGTTGGTTGTAGAAAAAACTTCACAAATACTTTAATAGGGTTTTTCAGAAATCTTCACAAATAATTAGATAGAGTTTCTTTAACGTAGAGGGCAAAATCATATACCAAAAATCGTGTACCAAAAAATAACAGAACGATCCAAAAGTCCAATCCAAAATAGTCAAAAATAGAAATCTAGCCATACCAAAATTGTCTACATTTACAAGTTACAAAATTAGTCTCAAAATTAACTTCTAATATTAGCCCGCGTCTATAACAAATCTAAGAAATTAAAACTTACCTAGAATACTTTTTTGGACGATACTCGCTAATTAAATCCAAATTAATCAAAATTTCAATTAAAATAATCCAAAATATTAATTGAAAATATGTGAAATTTAGTTTTTGATCCGATACCAAACCGAGTAGCAACCACGTGCCTTCTTAAACTAAATTAATCACTTAGCAAAGTTTTCAGCTTAAATTTCTTGATCAAAAGGAAAGTTTGAAGGGACTTGGCTTATATTTATAACCATTTTAACTAACAAAACTAAGAGAAAATTACTTAAACTGATAGTTCGATAAATCTACTGTCATACAGTACCAATTTGAGAAATTTTAAAAACTAAATTGATTATTAAGGACGTTTCGATTGTTAACTATCTTTATCCTATCATTTTGCAGACAATTTTTATACATCAATTATGATAATAGTTTATATTTTAGATTTTCTATTATCTACACATCTATTTAATAAATTGGTATATATTCCTAGTGAGAGCCATCTGCATACGGAAAGCTTAAATTTAGGTAGTAATTTGGATAGGAAATTGGAGCACGGTGACATCTATCGCTGAATGTATAATTTATTATGAGTATTGAGGAGTTCATCTAGTAAAACCTGTTATTATTAATTTGTGGAAAGCAACGGAAAATGGCACGTCACAAAGTATAAATAAGGGGGCCCTTTTTGTAATATTGAACAGTGATCAATAACAAAAATATTTTGGATTAAAAAGCAATGCACCCTTCCTCTTCTCTAAGCCACTGGCTGAATTTCATTTTGATCTGTACTATGAAATAATGAGTTATTAATATTAAACAACAAGAGAGGATTTTGTATTTTACCGTAATATCACCAAAGTGAATTGGAATATTTTCACTTTCTATAACGCATTTTATTGGGCTACAAAATACGAAATTTTTTCCCTATCTAACAAACTTCATACTTATTTATATTAACCTACAGGACTGGCCTATAAGGCCTCGTTCAGCAACACAACCAACTCAGCGATTCTTAACTATTATTAACTTCAATTTTATTACTTCATTGTTTTCCTTTGTATAATTAAATTTTCAAAAAAACTTTGTTCTCTTAGGACGCCTGTAGTAAAATTATTGGACCTTCCAATATAATTTCTGTTAATGCTAGAAATGTTATTAAAAAAATATGCATTCATGTTGTGACTGACGATAATAATAAAAAAAATGTTATCTGAGATAAGCTGAGGAATAATACATTTTATTCTTTCGGCAAAGGTAATAAATTTCTACCTCAGACAAAAGGCAGACAACATCGACTGTGACCCGCGGCTATGTGCACCGATAAATATTTTCTCTTTTTCTAACTCAACGAGGAGAGTTGCTTCAATTCCTTTTTTCTTGCGTTCGTGACAATGAGTTATAAAAATATCCGGCACCATAATGTTGACCCTCGTAACGCCTGTAAACGTATCCATCTCTGTTGTGATTTTATTTATAATTTAGCATTCCGAATTCAACACAGTTGTTCTTGAAATATACATTACTTCATATAGCTCTTTGAGGAAGGCTCTTATTAAAATTTAATGGTAGAAACCACTCTAATAAATATTTCTCTTGAGCAGGTCGACAAAAAAGCAAATACTCAAGTAATTCAATTAATTGGTTTTGATAATTATTCCACTTCATTATAATTAGTTAAACTTCAAGGTGTTAGTGCCTATGTTGATAAAAAACAAAATAGAAAATTTTTTATTTTCATTTTGAAATGCCATCAATAATTCATCTAGGAGTGATAGTTTTTCACACCGCAACGCGTAGTAATTTCTTCACTTTTTTTCCTTTACCTTAGGCATTCCATATTTGTGCTATTTTAAATTTAACTTTGTACTGTCGTGTGTCGTTTTTTTTCTAATGTAACTCTGTCTCTATTTGAATATGTAATGAGTAGCCGAAATAAAATAGATATCACTTTTAATTTAATTTAATGCTGTAGTCTGGTCGATAACCGAGTGGGTTAAGGCGCGAGGTGGCAATCGCGATTAATCACACGGACATCGCACCACCGGGTTCGAATCCTGGCTCCGGCACTGGCACTATCGGAGGAAATGGTTGTATGTCCACGTTTTTTCAATGTGTAACCCCCTTCCGCACAAGCTCCTGGCTTCTGGAATTGGGGGTTGTCTAATTTCTGTGATGTTTATTTATTATTTATTTATTTAGTAGATGGTTAATGAGACAAATTGCACTGCGTTATAACATTAACAAAAATTTGGTGTGTAACATTTTAAGAAAGTGGAGAATAAACGGTACGATTAGTAGAAATCCTGGATCAAAGGACAAACGATATCCTACTTAATAAGAAACTAACTATTAATATTTCGTTATTGCACCATTTATATTTATAACTTCTATAAGTCTGTTTGGCCTAGAATTAAATAACCTTATACAATAATCACTAGTAATAATATTTTCTCATGCATTATTTACTATTTCCAGTAATTCTTCGGCATTCCATAGTCTCACATTTCGTTTTTGGATACTTCTTAAGAGTAGTCGACATACTTCTTCCACAGGGTTAAGATCATAATATTGTCTAAAATCCTAATACACGTTTCACTATTAAATCGTTCCTCAATATGCCACAAAACACCAGAACCACGCGCCGATATCCAAGCCCACATATTGACGGAAAATCTACCACTTTTATCATTGTTAGATATATATTTCTCATCGAATCGAGTATTCGGAGGGCGGTAAAACGAATACGACCGCTGTGTGTTGACTGGAAAGTTTTTCGTCTGTAAAGATTATATTGTTTCAAAAATCTACATCAAACCATAAAAATTCAAGCGCAAATCCTACTCGAGCTTCTTTATGTTCAGCTTTAAGTAAGTATTTCTGTGCTGCTGCATGACAGCGTAGCTCCGATTCTCTTACTCGCTGGCGACCAGTACTACGCGATCCAGGAAAATTCGGTTCTTCAGCAGTCTGAATTACTGAGTAAAATAGATTTTCTACTAAAGGATTTACCAATTGCAAATGTTATTGTTGAGTTGATATCCTTCGTCGCCCTGATCCAGGATTTCTACTAATCGTACCGTTTATTCTCCACTTTCTTAAAATGTTACACACCGAATTTTTGTCAATATTATAACGCAGTGCAATCGATCATCCATCTTCTGCTTTAGCAATAACTCCAGATTTAACTAAATCGCTTATATGAGGCATATTAGTTTTTTGCACACTTGTAATAAATTATAACAACTAGCTGGCAATGTCACAAAAATTAAAGTTAGATATACACTAGATTTTAGCAAAATACCGTTATAAGACTTGTCCTATTTTTTTTGCTCACGACCGTACATATTTGTCAGATTTGCAAAATTGAAAAATTGTTGCCATCATTTCAAAATTAGAGGTATCTATGAAGAACAAAAATGATTCATTTTACATGATATCACTACTGGCACAAACAGAATGGAAATGTATAACCATATAATAAAAAATGAGTACAATAAATAAAAAACTGTTCTTACAACAATATCAAGCTAGTTGTGTGACTGTTTTCTTTGACTATATAAGAACAACTCATTGCCATCCGACAATATCCCACCTATAGGTGTCCAGAAACTCTTCTCACAGACGAAACCTGCAAAATTTAGACGTGATTTTATGTCGACTTGATGTAAATCACATTAACAAAAGATACTTCCTAATGAAGCTATAGCCCATTAAAGATGGAATCTTGTCACTGATTTTTTTTTAATATCTTCAAAGCGCTTTTATCTAAAGAAATCAAGCCAGGTACATTTAATAACATAACAATGACTCGTCGTTTCCTGCAAACATGATTTTTCATTTCGATCATAAGTATCTCATTAGGAGGGACCAACGGACAGTTTGCATAATGTTTTCTTTAATTTTTAATTCTCATCAATCAATCAATTAAATGTAAAGGAAGTAATAAAACACTTTTGTTGATTTTGTTGTCTCATCTGAATTTCATAAAATTACAGATCAAACCAGATCTTCTCTTTAAACGGTATGGCTTAGTATTTAGCGTTTTAAACAGTAAAAGCAATACGCGAAACGAAATGTTTTTAGGTTTTCTAATCTGTTTTCTAACCACAGCACTTAGGCCCCATTTGGCCCCTTGTACATCCTCCCTGTAGACAGACCCTCGCCTAGGCCTCTAACCAACCTGATCTTGCGAAATAGATGGTGATGTTGCCTAGGGACATCTCCCTTACATCGGCCAAAGTAGGCCAACGTTCTCCCAAAATGGACTCTCTGATTGATAAGGCAACAGAACAGTCACAGAGTACATGTTGAACCGCCTCATCTTCTTGTTCACAACCTCTACAGAGACGTGTTTCACTTAATAACTAACCAACCTAGTTCAAGCCATGATACAAATGATACAATAAACGGAACACAGTAACGGTAATATAGAGAAAAATAATACAGAAACGAAGGAGCAGGAAAACGAAAACGAAGGAAAGTGGGAGTTCCCCAGTTAAGTAATCATAAATTTACAGAAAAAAGAATAATTACCGAAAAAAATAAAATAAAGTTTCAAAATTTGCTGAAGTCTATAAATTGGTGCACTATAGAGGAATACACTGACGCAAATGTGGCAAATGATACCTTCTATTCTCTTTTTCTGGACTGTTTTCATGAAGCATTTCCCATGGAAAAAATTAATATATCAAAAAAAAACTAATAATAGCTGGCTAACTACAGGTATTCGAATTTCGTGCAAGCATAAGCGCGACTTAATTTATCTAAACAAAATAAAATAAGTAAAGGTCGTGGTTTCATAAACTACATTAAATTATATTGTAAGATTTTAAAAAAAGTTATTCACGCTGCAAAAAAATTATATTTTAGTAATAAAATTCTACACTCTAGTAATAAAATAAAAACTACTTGGGATATCATAAACGACCTTCAGGAAAAAAATTCTAACAGGCAAGAACATATTGTGCTGTCTGAGAATGACATAATAATAAAAGATCCATGTCAAGTAGCCACTAAATTAATTGACTTTTTTGTGGACATTGCCGAAGCACTAACATCTGATTTACAAAGCATACACTCTGCCGAATACTATATTAAAAAAATAAACAAAAACACCCTGGACTCTCTGTACTTTATGCCGGTTACGGAAAATGAGGTAATTGAAATTGTTAAGCAGTTAAAACCTAAAGAATCATTTGGATGGGATGAAATTCCAATTACATTAATAAAAGAAAACATTTCAGTTTTAACGAAACCCTTAACACATATTGTAAACTTATCACTTTCCCAAGGGATATTTCCAGATAAATTTAAAATAGCAACCATTAAGCCGCTTTTTAAAAAAGGCGACAAATTTAATATTTCAAATTATGGACCTATTTCCCTTTTGCCTACAATTTCTAAAATATTAGAAGCAGTAGTAAAAAAACAGCTAGTAAACTATTTAGAAAAATTTAAAACCTTAACACCATTTCAGTTTGGATTCAAAAAAGATTGTAGCACATAATATCCTAGAAAATAAACATATTCCTATGGGTATCTTCTGCGATTTGTCTAAGGCTTTTGACTGTGTAGATCATAATATTTTACTAATGAAGCTCAATTACTACGGAATACGCGGTACACCACTTCTGTGGTTTGCTTCATATTTAAAACATAGATCTGCATATGTCAGACTTTATGACGAATCTCAGGAAATTGGAAAAATTGTTATCACAGAAGCAAAAGATATCACAGTTGGAGTCCCACAGGGGTCCATATTAGGTCCAGTATTATTTTTAATATACATAAATGATCTTGTTGATAATTTTCCTTCGTTACAATTTTCACTGTTCGCTGATGATACCAGTATCATAGTGAATGATGATAATTTGGACGATCTTAAAGTTAAAAGTGAAGAGGCAATAAATGGCAATACAAACTGGTTTCATGCTAATAAACTACTCTTAAATGTTGAAAAAACAATGAATATAACATTTGAAAAATCCCACACACCAGCCTTAGATATAAATATTCAAACTGATTGCTACGAGTTTCACGTACATGAACGAATAGATACGTTGGATCTTAATGATTATCAGATATTACGTAACGAAATCACTTGGGCTACTGTAGCGTAGCAGATATCGCACTGACTTACCCGGAAAGTGATGTACGTGCCTACGATAAAATTTCTCTAGCTCAGACTATCTCAGGGCGTTAAGCCCAAGCTTACATAAACTATGATAAATTATTAGTTTACTTACTTAACAACTCATTGAGGTTTCCCTATGTAGTGGTCGCAGACGAAATAATGACACTTTCTTTAAAAATGAAATGCACTATATTAAGCAATTTACAAAATTGGTTCTCTAGCATATAACCTGGCGATGTTCACAGTTGTGGCCAATATTTCACGATTAATCAGTTACAACACATTCATAAAATGCCTCGTGTAGCTACAGATCGGTTTACAATATGATCATAAAATTGTCATAGATTCTGCCACAAAGGTTTGATTTAAAGAACCTCCTTAAGTATATGTAAATATATGCATACAATCTCTAAATATGTACAGGTTAAAATGCCAAAAGTATGAATTGATGTCCAGCGGAACCACTGAAGGTTACCAACTAATTAACACCAACCATGCCAAAAACAATCACACCAAAAACAATGGTTGCTTCCGTTTCCTCTGCTGATCACGTGTCGCCCTCCCGTGGAAAATAGCGAAATGTGTTTCGGACGTGTAGCAGTTGTTATAATGCGGCCCACAAAACGCTAAAGCGTATGGTGGGTCGCATACGCTAGAGGTCCGTAACATGATATAGGAAAAATAATATTAGTAACTGATACAAAATTTTTAGGAATATATATTGATAAATCGTTAAATTGGTCGACGCATATTTCTGATTTAAATAAAAGACTTGGACGTACAATTTATGCAATAAAGAACGTCAAAGAAAATATCAGCATTGCAGCGGCACTATCTGTGTATTTTGCATATTTTCAAAGCATACTGCAATATGGTGTAGAATTTTGGGGAAACGCAACTTGTCTTCAAAAAATTTTAGTGACACAGAAACGTGCTGTGCGAGCAATTTGTGGTATTCATCCGAGAGAATCTTGTAGAACGGCGTTTAAAAACTTACATATACCAACTGTAGTTAATCTTTATATATATAAATTATCTATAATAATTATAGAAAACGAAACACAATATCGACATCCGCTGATATCCATGATTACAATACACATCCTGTAGAACGGCGTTTAAAAACTTACATATACCAACTGTAGTTAATCTTTATATATATAAATTATCTATAATAACTATAGAAAACGAAACACAATATCGACATCCGCTGATATCCATGATTACAATACCAGATCTAATACAAAACTAACTGCACCAAACTGTAGATATGTCACAAATAGGAAAGGTCCTTTATACTCCGGAGTAAAAATTTATAATCACCTACCAAATTCTATTACTTGCATAAACAGCGAAAACTTATTCAAAATTAAGCTAAAGAAAGTTTTAAATAATTATGTGTTCTATAACTCAGAAGAATACTTCACTACAAAATTTAATCCATAAAAGGTTTTCAAAGGGTTTACTTCTAAAGCATTGTATTACTGTATATTTATAATGTCTGAATTTATTTAAGTATGTGCATTGTATTTTTATTAAGATTGAACCTATTTAAGTAAATGCTCTTTCCCTTATGTCTTGATTAAGGCGCACCATGTCATGTATGTACTTCTATGAGCATATTGCGTTATCATTGTTATGTAACATTAATTTTTGGGAAATAAAATCTAATCTAAAAAAAAACCTAATCTAATCTAATCTCATATTATGGAGATGTTTCCTTAACGGAGAGTCTGGATTCCCGTTATAAACCGTAGGTTCCTTTTGAATCAAACGATAGCATATAAGTGACATTTCAACCATCAATATTTATTTCAATTTAATTTTTAGTTTTTAATTTAAGCATGTCATGGCTGTTCTGATTTATTCTAATTGCCTCGTGTAATATTAGAAAAATCGAAATCCTGCCAAATATACCGAATTATGTGATTTATGAACAAATAAATTTCACCAAAATGGTATTTGGGATAAATAATTTTATTGAAATAGAACCATGTTGATTCCGTTTGTTAGTACTATTAATAAGGAATTTATTCATATTTCTTACTAAAATATGATATAAGTATGATCAAAATTACAGCTAAAAGAAAATAAGAAAATACAATTTATTTGCCGTTCATATGATGGTTTTGGAATAAGAAGAAGGAACACAAAACATTACAACAGTTATTCAAAATCTAGGGGAGTCAAATTGGGTGACCTTGGAGGCTACCGACAGGACCATTCATCGAAATAACATTTTTTTCTAAATCTGCTTGAAAGTAATCAGATACTGTTAATGAATTATGGCGAGGGGCGCCATCTAGTTGCAAATACATTACCTATTCTAAAGCCAAAGGTAATTCATCTAAAAAGCCCTTAGTTTTAAATTAATACTAAGGCATATTTTTTTGTTAACTAAGAAATCCTGAATTTAACTTTAGAAAATTATTGAAATTGGGCAATCGCATTGGAGAATTTAAGAATTTGTCGATGTGCCATTTGAAATAGCCGCTATATTAGTCCTTAATATTTCAGATAAGTACACAACCATTAGTGGTTAACAAGATATAGTCGATAATTCCTGCAAATATATCACCCTGAAATATCGACTGGCACATGGCCTATTTTTAGAAGATTTTCTGTCATACACTATAGATATTTAAGCTCATTGGTTTTTGCTACATCCACGGAAGTACCGCATATTTTATTTAAAGCCTCGGTATATCTGGCAATTTATGTGTATTATTTATTTTTATCTGGTAATCTAGTAATTTATTTTTATTATTTATTTTTATTTACTACCATTTTCCCATAGGAGAGAGATAACATGTGATAAACACACTATAAACCGTAATTTTATAATCAAATATTGCTCTCGTAAATCTTTTTTAAGATCCTCTTCAATTTTGACGTAAACTTTTATCTGGAAAACAAATTTTATGGCCCTGGTAATAGCAATCAATATATGAACGTTCGGGCGGGCTATAAAACTCCAAAAATGGTAATACTCATATGCAATGAAGTTGGAATTCGGCCTTTTAAATTCAAATGCGTTCAACTGAAAATAAATGAGCGAACAGGAGCTGAACATGTGGAATGGGTATGCTCTCATTCACAAATTGAACTGAATAAATATCGGATTATATTAATTGGATATATAAGTAATTTTATATATTTAATAAATTTATGAATGGGGGTCTTTTGGGAATACGTGTTTATTTACTGGCATTTAATATCATATTGCAACATTTAATTTAGTGTTCATGTGCTTTAATTAATTGTTGAAACTATGTCAATTTATTTCATAGCGGGTTATAGGTTATTCGCAATTAATGAACTCATTAAAAATATCACTAATAGTCTGATCGTATCGGATTGAAATGCATTAGTCTCTGTCAAAACTAAATTTTTGGATGAACTTCGCCACTAGATTTAACGATATTCGGTATGTACCAAGTTTAAGGTGATGTGGAAAACATACGCAGCATCAATTTTCGAAAATAAATGCAAGAATTTCTAACATATCGAATCTTTAAATTGCGTAATAATAGAGTACTCGCCGGTCAGAAAGACGCTTATGAATTGATATTGTGGGTTCCATGTTTGAAATGGAACCATGTTCCAAAAGAAAATAAGAAAATACAATTTTGTTCTAATTAAATGTTAGAAGTAACTAAGGTGGTTTGAAAACAATGAAATATTTAGCTTGTCAAACATTTGTTGGTTTAACGGTGTTTTTATTGTGTCTTTAGAAATTGTTTAAAATTCTTGTTATTTGTGTTCAAAATGCCCCAAATTTATACAAGAGTTGAAAACGTGGACATCTTAATTATTTATGGGGAATGTAAAAGAAATGCAGTTGCGGCTACCGGCCTTTATGCCTAACGATATCACAGCGAAAAATTATTTTAAACGTGTTGAACACCAATTCCGAAGAGAGCCCAACAATGATCCCGAAGAAAACTCCATTATTGACGAAGGAACGGAAATTAATGTTTTGGCTAGAGTAGAACTTGATAAGACTGTTTCCTTTAAATACCAATTTCACCAGAAAGTGATTACGAACGTAGGATAGAATATTGCAATTAGATTTTGTATAATAACGTGCAGCCAAACAATGATTTTTTGGGACTGATTTTATTTTCGGACGAGTCTAGGTTTACAAATTTGGGGTTATCTAACCGACAAAATACAAAATATTGGTCACAAGAAAATCAAAATTTATTACGGGAGGGTAACTTTCAAGTGGGTTTAAATGTTTGGCTTGGAATAATCGGTAGTAGAATAATTGCTCCAATAATATTTGAAGGACCTCTGACTGATGACAGATACTTGAGATTCCTGGAAAATGAGATTGAGGACATTGTAGATGAGTTACCTTAAGATTTAGGACAGGGAATGTATTTCCAACAAAATGGCGTTCCTTCCCATAACTCAAGATAGTAGTTGATTACCTTCAACGGAGATTCGGAGAAAACGTAATGTCGACGAATGGTCCTGTGAGGTGGCCTCCAAGATTGCCTGATTGAACGCCCCTTGACTTCTTTGTTTGGGGTCATTTAAAAAATATTGTCTATGCAACCGCCGTTACAACCAGTGAAGACCTGGAACTGCGGGTAAGACGAGCAATTAATAGCATAACGGCCCAGCAATTGGCGAACGTTCTTCGTACTTGTATACCTATCATCATCCCTCTACCCCACACAACCACCCCCTCAAAAATTCAAATGGCAAAGGGGGTTAAGTGATACATCTTTTGAGAGATTTTTCAATTCTCTTCTTAACTGTATTCTTTTAAACTTTTATCGATTCGTTCTTGAGAAATAAATTGTTTCATTATTTTAGGTTCGGAAAATAAAAATAAAAGAAGTAGTTTAAATTATCGTATGTACTGTTCAAAATGACCCCTACTGACTTCCATACAATAGTATAATCTGTTTTGAAATTCTGTACGAACATTTCTGAACATATCTGGAGTCAATAAACGGCATTCTCGAACAATTCTTTCACGTAACTCTGCCAGAGATGCGGGTTTTGTTGCAAAGAAATCCAAGGGAGTTAAATCGGGTGACCTAGCGGGCCACTCCACAGGGCCTCTTCTTCCAATCCATCGCTCAGAAAACCGATTATCCAAAAATTGACGGACTGCTATATCAAAATGTGGGGGTGTCCCATCCTGTTGAAAAAACAGTTCGCCCTCTAAAAGATTATTATCTTCGGATAATCATTGGGTTGATGTTATTTTCTAACATATCGAGGTACATTTCTCCATTTAAATTGTCAGGAATAAAAAACGGGCTGACAATGTGACCCCTAAGATGGCAGCCCAAACATTTAACTTCTGAGGCCTTTGGATATGAGTTTCCATGAACAAATGTGGATTGGTTTCACTCTAATACCTACAATTGTGCCAGGCTTCCTCCCCATTTAAGTAAAATGTCGATTAATCAGATAAACACGTATTGTACAGTAGATTGGCGTTACCGTTTAATTGTTCACTAAAAATCTCACAGAATTCAAGCCGACGATCGGGACCATCTTCGTTTAACTCGTGTACCAATTTAAATTTAGAATTCAGAATTCGATGAACCCTGCTTCGTGATATACCGGAGGCTTCAGCTACTTTCCTGTTCGATTGAGTATTATCCATCTGCAAATGACCCAGAACTGCCACTTCGACTGCTTCATTCCTAATCGGTCGCTGAGGTTCATGCTTTTTATTTCCTACAGAACCTGTTTCGATAAATTTCTTCAATAATTGTAAAACATACTGAGAATCAACCTTTCTATCTGGGTGATTTCTATTGAATATGCGCTCCATAGCTCTAGCACAATTATCTTTTAAAATAAATGCTGACAATTTCTATTCTCTCCTGAAGGGTATAAACCATTTTGCGAACTCACTCTGGTAAAATGTATCTCGATTTAAAATTGGTTGTGAAAAAATTAATGTTCAAGGACTATCAAATTTTATTATTCTAAAACTAAACGGACAAGGAAAGTGTTCTTTGTCGAAAAAACTCGTGTTGATTTGAGAACACTAAAAAATGTATTTTTTTTTATAAATTCCAATACCCAGTGGCGTGTATTTTAGATGTTTTAAACGATTTCGATTGTGTGTGATCATCAAAAATAAAATTTATTTTCCTTAAGAACGAATCGATAAAAGTTACACATTTATGTGGGGAATTGAACGACCTTTCAAAAGATGTATCACTCGACCCCCCTTGCCATTTGAATTTTTTAAGGGGGTGGCCGTGTAGAGTATAGGGATGTTGATAGGTTTACAAGTATTACATTAAAATATGTCCTTCTTGGAAACAAGGTCGACATGTTTCGCTAATTTTTCAAAAAAATTTTATCTCGAAAGTTATTCAGGTATTATTCAAAACACTACTTTTGGTTTGGACACTCTGTATAGGCACCAATGAGTTCGTCACGAATATTTTGTAGTACTTTTTAAGAACTGCATGCGCTATTGATGTGTTTTCTGCAGTATGGACATCGAGTTTTTGAGTATCAACAGTAATTTCCCTCGAGAGTACATTTCTTTACGGGTGCACTTTTCTTATAATTAACAAAGTATAATTAAAATTATTTTGCATTACTTATAGATATTATTTTGCCTTTATGTGATATTTTGGTAAGAACTAAATGTAATATTTTGCGTTCGTTCATAATACTTTATTGATTTAGTTGTTTCAACATCAAATGATAAGAAACTGTATATTATTAGCTTAATGGACATCATTTATCATTTCTATAGAAGCAAATGAAAAACAAATATAATAATAATGACAGTACGTATAGAATGAAACTTTTCCTTTGTTTAACATAAACGTGAAACCTAATAGTGCGTTTTCACTTATTTATTTATTTGAAAATATACTGTCCAACAGAAAAATACGATTACTAGACAGGAGAAGACAAATAACAAAGAAATGTAAAAATATAGAGATGTAACATAGACAGATAGAAACAAAACAAATTTTAATTTTTGCAATTAATCTTTTCGTACGGTATTTTGAAATGCAACTAATAAATATCGGAAAACATATCCTCGGTATTTTAGCGATAAAAACGGAAATCAATTATCAGATCCGTCTTGTGAGGCACAAGAATTTAACACCTTTGTTATAAGCTCCATTGGTAGTCTCATCCAACTACTAGGTTCTACTAACCAATCACTTATAGAAAATTCTGTGAAAACAAGTATATTTTTAAGTCAAATAGAGATTAGTAAAACTAAAGAGATCATAAAGGGAGTTGCAATAAAATATTCTGTAGGTTACGATGGCAGTCCTTAGTTAACCCGTATTTATATAATTGGCTTCATTGCTCCACTTCTAGCAGAGATAGGGAGACTCTTAAAGATAGGGTTTATAAAACTCCAGTCGACAACAGGGAAGAATTAGAACGTCAACTGATTCAAGAGATTGAAAACTTGGACCCCGCTGAAATAAGACCTGCTGCAACAAACGCCACCCATCGTCGTATATTAAAGTGTCTGGAAGTTAACGGTCTCCATTTCGAACAATTATTATAATAGTTTTAAGATTTTTATTATTTATTACTGTTATTAGGTATTATTTCTTATTCCATTAAAAATAACGAAGATGTTGCCAGTTTTAGGTATAAGTGGCAACACTGCACTTACGAATATATTTTAGTTGGAGAGATCATACTCGACTATCTCGGTAACCAAAATTTCAAAGCAATCGGTTAATCGGTTCTCCATATACTTTTAATACTCCAACCACCGTGGCTCACCCTGTATATTCATACACTGTATTATATATGTGTATACTTTTACTTAGTGTACATTTGTGCTTAACATTTATAATACTTTTCATGTAAAAGTTACGTAGAAATAAAACTTATTATTATTCTTATTATTGAATAAAAATAAGTAAATAAATAAGTAAAGGGGTAATACTATTCCCATTAATTCCACAAAAAAAGAAGTTACTTTTAATAATGATCATATTGAGGGATCGAAGTTGTCTAGTACTTTATGGACGTATTGTATAATTGTTAATTAACAGAAGAAGTTAGGATTTCTTGGCCTTGTCGGGGCAAAATATCCCCGACGAACTCAGACACAAAAGCAATTTCATTAAATATCCCTTTCCTACAAATATTTCAGAAGAATCAATTCAATTTAGATTAAAAGAGTAATTTATAGAATGAAAGACGATCACAATTAGAGTAATTTAAAGCTAAAGGTAATCGCACCGCAGCAACAATTCAAGTGATCGCGTTAGGTGTCGGCTACGTACCCAATTAGGGGACGACTTATATATCACCGACGAAAACTTACGGGGTTAGCGTTACCGGGAACATAATTAAAACTAATTGCCCTGCTGAGATCAGAACAGGGAAGGTTGCTGAGATAATGGAAAATTCAAGGAGATTGTGGATTATACGTCGCCATTAAGAAGGGTTAAAAAATGCAACCGCCTTTGACCAGAAAAATAAATCTTTTAGTTAATATGTGTTTACGAAGGAAGTCTATAATATACTTCAAGAAAAATTTGAGGTCTACATTTATTAATGTATTCTTAATAAAGTACTGATTTGAATCATACACTTTTAGAAGTCATTCTAGATTTTGAATGGAATTGTCTGGAAAGGTGGATTTTATCAATGAAAAGTTGTGGACATAGTATATTATGTATCTAGTAGTAAAAGCAATACATTCCCGGATGACGATGTCGGCTTAACGCCTCGGCTATCAAGCATTGAAGTCCGGGAATGTGCTTTTACTACGAGGAACACATACTATTTCTTCTGAAATCGCAATCAATATTATTATAAATTAAGGAATTTTTATAAATGCTGTTACATGGCCTATGTCCATTTAACAGTTTTATTTAAAAACTAGTGTTTTGGTTATATTTAGCACGATCTGTATAACATTTTTCGATTCAGTTTTTGTAAGTGAAACTGTTTTCAACTACCAGAATTTTACTTGTATAACCATTTCACACTGTTTTATGTACTTAGTTTTATATCTTAGGAACGCAGTCATGTTTTTCTAACTATTATGTATCTCTGTTCCGTTGTAAGACAGCAGACACCATCCCAGGAAACAATTAATTAACAATTGTCTACAAAAACATTTATTTATATCAGATATCAATATTTCAATGTTTATATTTTTGTTTACTATGAAGTACATATGGTTATTCTCCTTAACTTTTCTCATTCTATATTAGTATATCCAATAAGATGTAATATATTTACTAAGTTCACACCATAGTCAATACGTTTTACTATTTATTTACATCTGTTCATATTTGTGGTTATGTATAAAATAGAAATTACAAACTGTGGCAAAGGCATTGGTATGGAACAAAAACTTTTATTATAGATTTCTTTTACCGATCATATGCCACTATTTTAGTTGTGAGTACGGGAATCTACAAGGCAAGTTGTTGCGCTTAACTCAACCACTGACAGATGGCCATACTTGTAGTATTTTTATATTTTATGGCTTTCAATTTAAATAGGGATTTAGATTTCTCACATTTTTTTGGTAGCGTTATTTTCCAGTAACTTGGACAAAAAAAGTTTACTTTATCAGTAAAACTCAACAGGAAATCATTTGCTTGCAGCCTTTGTACTGATTCGAACGCATATAATTTTTAACTGTGGACTTCAGTAATTGATATTACAATTTTTATATCCCAGTTAACAAGTGTTTAACATACAGGTAATTTCATTGATTATTCATTGAAAATTTGTGAATGTGTAAGACTTATTGAAAAGTATAAAGCGAGCCTCATTTACATCACAAGTATTTTTCAAGCCACATAGTTGACAAACAAATTTCTCAATAAATTGTCCTAGTCGTGAATTTGGCTCAATCTTTGAATGCATCCTGCAACGTTTTCGATGATTTGAGTAGATTGTAAGGTCGCTTTTTTCCTTTTCGAAAGAAAGCCGGATTAAAGTCGCAACGAGTAAAAATGTAAAAAGCAGGAAGCGGAACACAAAGAGATTCCCCCATTTTATCAAACAGTTGTGTGGCATTAATGTTTCTGTGGTTGTTACCAACTCCAACTTCCATCCAAATCTTCAGGTTGCTTTTTAATTTGTTCATGTTGCCAAGTAGAATTACGAGTATCGGCTTCCCTTTTCCTAATCTCGACCTTACAGTTCCATAACAAAGGTTCTAAAATTGGTATGCCTACTGTAGCGTACTCGCTTACATCATGTACTCCGGGCAGTCGAAGTAAAGATCCGGGAATGTATTGACACGATTTTGTTTTTGTTTTTTGGTCATGGTGAATAAATAGTTTTGAATAAATAAAAATATATAATTTTGATATATAGAACACGCTATACAATTGCCTTACAACATGTTACAATAATTATAATACTGAATAAATATTAATCACTTTTACTTTTTATTATTATGGATGGTACTAAAATAAGTATACATGCCTACAGTAACCCACAGTCCATTGAGTTATAAAATAAATGATATATATTGAGAAAAGGCGTACTAATGCGCGCAGTTACCGTTCGCACATCTATCGACTGACTGACGTGGTCCTATCATAAATGAGTCTGACTGTCTCCTTTATTAACTTTATAGTTTTAATTAATGTTTTGGAGAATTTCTGCCTTGAGAAATCACTTTGACAAGTCATTTTTTTGACAGGTATTTTCCTTATTGATTTTAAACATCTGGTAGATTTATTCTACTATTTGAAATGTTCTGTTCTTCTGTATGACTGATGGTCGAGAGTGTGAGCGCACTTGCCTCTCACCCAAAAGTTCCGGGTTCGATCCCCGGTCGTGGCAGTGGAAAATACTGTGAGAGGGATTTTTCCACTATACACGGATATTGGGTGTGTGTCTCTGGTCTCTAAATGTGTAGCCCCCTCCCACACAAGGCTCTTCTAGAGCCTTCCGGGATAAACGGGATCATCAATATCTGTGGTGTATATTCGTACAGTTGCATTTTATTCAGTGAATCAGTTTTATTGTATTAATATTAAATCAAAGATTAAAATGTTCTCTCTTATTTCAAATTTACCCTGTACACTAGGTAAATATATTATAAAATAATCCTATATTTATTTAACAAAAAATGCACAGAATAACCCGAAAAATTGATACTTTTATTTACAACATTTCCCTCAAAATTTATTGTCAGTTGAAAACTCAATATCCTACAATTATTTCAGCAACTAGTCATGTTTGAACATTAATATTAGCACAATAATAAATAGTGACAAATTTATGTGCGACAATGACAATAATTACATTTCCCAGTTTGTAATGCGCCTGAAAGTAGGAGAACAATTTTATCTAAAATATGATTAATGGTTTCATATTCTGTCGGATTTCTCTTATTTGGTCTTGGAACGCCGCCAACCACTTCGTGCATTATATGGAGTGGAGCAGAAATGCACAATAACACATTTTAGACAGCAGCACGACAGAAATGAGTCTCATATATTTCTTTATTGGCAAATCTTTGGTAAATTATCGTGTGACTGGGTAATACATTACAGTACTTGGAGGCGTCAAAGGATTAAGAAACGATTTCGTAAAGTTTTTAGTTATAGCCTTCAGAAAATAGGACATAGAGAATTTGCGTACTATATAATGAATGATTCTCGATGTTATTTTAAGAGGTAGTAACAAAAGAATATATAGAAGTCGAACATAATTGTGTTACTTTTGTTGTATTGTTGTTCTCCACATAACTTGAAAATTACTGAGATTACAAATAATTAATAAAGAACTTTTGACCATCTATCTTTTTCTAAAAAAATTAAGAAATTTCTTTCTTTGCCATTTGGTCAATTTGTTTTCCCAGAAGTTAAAACTACTGAACCAATTGTGACGAAAGTATTTATTTGTATAATGTGCAATATTTTTCTTATTAGATTATATAACTATCTGAGCCATTAATCATGCTTCCTCTATTCTAGGTGGACGACATAACCCCGATAGCGGATTATGTCCAGCAGGTCTCTCAAAACTTCTACTCTTTTAAGCTGGGCGATAGTCCGCTAACAAGACACATAACACAAATTAGAGAGACCGTTACCAGACGGTACCGATTTACCGGCAACCCCTGTAGCCAAACTTCACCAACTATAACTTCCACTTACTCTATCCACGTTTACTGATATTTCATACCTTTCGTATCTTTAAATCTTTCCTATCCCCCCCCCCTTCTTCCTTTCTGTTTGTATTATTTTTGTCGCGTTTGTTTTTCTTGATTTCTTTTTGTACATTTTTGTCTCTAAATTCATTTTCTTAGCATCAATTTTTCACAAAATCAAAACCTTGTGGTATCGAAAATTTTTTAAGTTAAAGTTTAGGCCAGCCTTGCGCAGCCCAGCGTTCATAGATCTCGCAGAAGGCTGCTCGTTTGGATTGTTTGTGCCCCAGTTTTTAAAGTGTATTTTTTGTTGTGTTAAGTCTTTTTGAAATTAGACATGTAAGAATTTTATTGCCTTCTTTTATCTGATTTTGCAGAAGGTGTTTAGGTTAAGTTTTATCAATTTTTGTTTAACAGAACCAGGCCTATTCCGCGCGATCCTGCAATCCGCTACCGCGATTAACGCGGTGGTTGCACGGTCGGTCCCGGGATGGGTTCTGGGGAGGTACTGTTGTACTTTTAATTTATAATAAAGCCTTGTTGATTGATTGTTGATTGCTTCTAGGTGGAAAGGTTGTCTATTCCAAAAGAAAATTTGTTTATACCTAAAAATTCCAATCCAGCAAATCTTAATTTTGATTCCTGCAAAATTCAGTGTGACATCCAGCCTCCGAAAGAAGACCTTCCAAACCTGGAGATTATCTTCTTCTTCTTGTTTGACATTACAACCTATGGTGGGTTTTAACCTACCTCGCCAGCTGTGTCCATTTGCTCCATTCTCTGCATTTTATCTTCAGTTCCTCACTCTCACCTTCCTTCTCTCGTTCTCTCCACGTTATTAAAACTAATCTACTTGTTATTTCAACAGTAGGAACTTTGATGTATTTTTGTTACTTTAATGACGAACATTTCACTTATTTATTATTTACTGAATGTAATATTTTACCTATTGGAATCGCTATATTAACTGACAATTACCTTTAACGAGGTGGGTCATTGACATATTTCACTTTGGCCATCGTTGGCGCAATACTTAATCTGAAGACATAGTTGAATATCTTTAGAGTCATTGGTAACTGGTGTGTGGACGTAGTTTGTGTAATACCGAATGTAACGATACAGTCGAGAATCTATTTTGCTTCATTTGCGCATATGAGACTAATCTCCTGGCACTGTAGCTAATATACCTTGCTTGTGTTATTGACATTAGATTCCCCCGGAACATTTTCCTGATTTGTAAGCGGCCTGGCCGTATTAAAAATTTTAGAGATCGAGTGTCTCTGATTGTAAAAATACCGCCTGTGTGACACCCTATACCCTAACCTACCGTTTATTTAGTTTGTTGTCAATACGTACTATCCCTTTGACAACAGCGCCAGCGCACAGCGGTCTGAAACCTGACTTGGCAGCAGAGGCGACAGAGGAGGGTAATGTTCCTGCTCCTATTCTCCATATTTACAGTTTCGATATCCAGTTGATTTGAAATCAATATGTATTAGGACTCATTTAAAACATCGTGGAAAATGTCTAAGAAAGCGAGATATTTTTATTTTTTATTATCTATCATCCTTAAGGTAAACGCACAATGCTATGTGGTTTAAATATACGTGAGTTTCTATTTGCATATAATTCTCTAGATTACTTCAATTGAACTTCAACGAATTAATAACTTCCTCCTCCTCCTCAGCTATGTACATATTGTACTATAATTTCTTATAACAAAAAATCTATTATTGATAATCGCCCCACGTTGGGCGCCAAATTTGTACTATATTTTTTTATGTCTTGAAAGTAAATTTCCCCACTCTGCGGTGACAATTTGTAATATAGTTTAAAAAAAAATGAAAGCTTTTGTGAAGTTATGAAAATGAATTTACGATTATTTTATTTGTATGATTTCAATTTAAGCATGTTTTTTCTCAGGGTATGTTGTAGGTTCGCTAAGTAATTATCAACAAAAGTCACAAGTCGAAATAAGAAATTATTAAATATATTGAAAATTTATTGAAATTCAACATTACAGTGAATTGAAATGATTATAGTTTGAATTTACATGGATTAGAACAATAAAGAATCTTGAAATTAATTAGGCCTTTTTATTTTTGTAAACTGATGAAATTGAAATAATGTTTTATGCATAAGTATTTTTATTTGAGCTCATATATAAGGAAAAGGTATACCTTTTATAACCATCCGGTCGGTATGCTCCCTCGTTGTGCTGTCAAAACTTTCCTTTCTCGATTATGGCTCACTTCTCTCCGGGCTGACTTCATTCTATACCGCTCGCAGCTGTTTACTTGTGAAGTGAATATTTGTTTTTTTTAAACAATGTTTATTCTGCTATTACTTGTTGAAATATTGAAATTATACTTCTGTATTAACTGGATATAGAAAAAATAAGAAATAGACAAAACCAGAACTCTCGCATTAAACGACTAGTTGTCTTTTTAGATGAGACCTGGATCTTTGTCAAAGGCAACAAAAAAAGGTCTTGGCAGAATTCGTCGGTAAAAATGGTGTTAAAAGGTCATAGTAGAGGGTTTGTAGATAATGTTTCCCTTAGTGCTGGGGCTATGTGGGAAAAATCTCTACAGATATGTACTGTGGAAAGATGGGCCTCTGTTGTTAAACATACAGAATCTTTAAGTGATATATGGTTCAAGAGAGAGCATATTCTGGAGAATGTCCCATGAATTATTATTAACGTTGGGGACGGCAGTAGTTCGGATGAGATTTCACAGAGAGCGATTCTGACTAATTTGTTTTATTTGCCATTTAACAATGTTTCGCGGCCTATGACTGTTCGTTGCATTTTAGCTGTATTAAAAAGTAATTCATTTATAATCAGTACTTCATTTTATGAATGTTAAACAGCGAATTCTTTTCAGAACACTAAATATGTTTTTGAAAATGAAACAATAATTGACTCCAGATTATTTCAAAAATTAAATTAAATTTGTTGAGAGATGTAAACACATATAATACGTGAAATATAGAGGATTTTTTTATAGACTACTCAGTCAAACTGGTTAGCCAAAATTTTGTTTTATAAAGGTTTTATTGTATTCTTGTTTCACTTAACTTCCTGAGAATATAAAACGATGTAATTATTTGACATGTAAAAAAAAAGAATTAACTGCATATGTTTTCGAAAGTGAAAAATCATTAAAATTGTGTTATATGTAAAAGAGTTTTACACATTCCTGTAAATAGTACTAAAACCAAATACACTTTATCTTTAGAATAATGTTTTTTTTTTTTTTTTTTTTTTTTATACATTTATTTAACGTCGGCCTATTTCCGCTACTGAGGCCTAACACCGACGCCTGTAGACGAGCTACCCCCAACCAGGAATTTTGCCGAACCTCTTCCCTTAAGAAGAGTAGGGATCTTTTACTTGCCTAACATTTAATAGACAAGGGACCGACGGCTTTACATCCCCTCCGAAGGATGGTATATCTCCTATACAACCCTCGCCTAAGGTTGTATAGCTTCCGCGCATACACTGATATACAAGCCGCTGGAAGATGTGTGAGGCGAGAACGCGGTTTCCGTTGGAATGGTCACCAATCCAAGTACTAACCGCGCCTGTCGTTGCTTTACATCGCATACCGAAGTATGTACATAGTAAAGACGCACCTACGCTCGCCCCCTCAGAATAATGTTCCAATAGTTAATAGGGGAATCTATTATTAATAAGGTATTTTATACTCTATGTTATATTTAATCATCAATATGAAGTATGCTCTATAAATGTACGTATGTTTATAATTAATTAATAAATTGCTCTTTAAATAAAGTGATACTTTTACTAGCAAACAAGATATTGAATGGGGAACAAACATATTAAAGTTTGTCGTGCTTTTAAACTTTCTCAAAAATATACTCTTTCTCTAACTCTGATTTTTATATATTTGACAAAAACAAATGTAAATAAACACTGCCAAAATTCATTCAATTGCATGTTTATGTCCATATATTTTCATTACAAAATACTTCCCTTTCGTGTTTATTGATACGCCCATGCCTGACATTCTGTGTGACCTTGAGATAATTTGGTTCAGAAATTAAAGGATGATGACGTGAACGACAACATTCGTGATTTCAACTTATAAGTATTTTACTTATTATTTATTATTTGGACACTTAAATTGTACCTTAAGTTATCCTTAGTGTCTTTCATGATTTTTTATTGATTTTTGCTACCTTTAACTGTATGAATTATTGGTATATTAATTTTTTTAGATTCAGTTTTGGATTGGAGTTTTGCCCCTATTGAACAAGTTTTTCTCCTTTCCACTTGGCTTTTAGAACTCTGATTTTGAAGCACTATTATGTCACTATGAAGAAGTTTGTTAAAGTTTTAATTTTGGAGAACTTAGAATACTTTACAGCACGTTTATAGCATTTCGTAGGTAAAAATGTCTCTATCTAATATCTTTAAACTTATACTATTTACAAATATTGAACAATTATTAACTAAATCTATCATTTTCTTATTTCAACTTCTTTACTACTTTTACGGGACATCAAAATACATGTTAATATACATATCTTTCAGCTAAGTAATAATAATAATAGCTGTTTTATCTTCAGGCGCCATCTCTTATAGAGTAAATAATAAAGTTTTAAATAACTCACAATCATTATTATTCGCTTATGAATATTTCATTTCAATATGTCCTTTTTTTTTTGTTGGAGCTGATTTCTGTTTTGCGTCGTACTTTTCTTGTTTTGTTTCAAATAAGCACAAACGGAATCAGAAAAAAATAGTGTGCACGCTAGTTTTACATTAGACAACTATATGGTGTGGAAATCTGACTTACTTGCCGCAAGGGAATTAGGAAAATAGTACACATTTAAAATATTCAACTTTAATACTTGCTACAAATATTATAAAAATTTTCGGGAATAACTTTCGTTTAAGTATGTATATAGTGACATTAATATTTAAATAACAATTTAGCATATCGCTTATGGAACAATTTTACATTATAATATAATGGATTACAACTTTCAAATTGTATCACAATCGATCATTGTCTTTTCTATGTATGACACAGGTTTATTAGTGCTGTGATTACAGTTCAAACTATTTTAAAACACGTAATGTATATAGGGTGATAACGGCTTAAAGAATACATAATTTGAAATCAATAATATAATGGATTACAACTTTCAAATTGTATCACAATCGATCATTGTCTTTTCTATGTATGACACAGGTTTATTAGTGCTGTGATTACAGTTCAAACTATTTTAAAACACGTAATGTATATAGGGTGATAACGGCTTAAAGAATACATAATTTGAAATCAATAAAATTTCATCGATATGCTTGGATTCTTTTAATGGACGTTATGCACCAGCTTATGGCATTGTTAATGCTCAAGTTGCGACATCGCATTCAATTTTATTAATGGAATTGGTGGCCTTTTGTACGCTTACCAGACACCTTTGAAATGTAGGTTTTAGAGGAACAGTTAAAACACTTGTGAACAATTACTTAACTGACAGAAGTCGATATGTATATAATAATAACTTTTTGAGTGAAAACAGATTAGTAAGTTGTGGTGTTCCTCAGGGTACAGAGACCAATATTGTTTACGATATATGTAAATTACCGGTTTCATCTGCATACGAAGGAGACATCATCAGCTTCGAGGATGATACTGTTTTCTTTTATATAGGTCAGCTTGGGATACGTTGAAATATATTGCCGAAAAAGATTTTAAAATCATAATACAATTTTTTAATGAACAACTGCAAACAAAAAATATTAGGAAAACATATTATGTTTTGTTTAGTGGTTTATCTACTAACGAAGGAATTGAATGAAGTTGTTCCATTTCATCTACACACACATATACACACACACACACACACACATACACACACACATTAACAGCTTCCGCAGTTGAAAAGTTCACTAACATAAAAGCGCATTAACTGCATCTAGTCGAAGATGAGGTAGACGAAGCGTTTACTATTTTAATCCGCCTATGCGTGAAACGAAATAAATGCTGACAACTGTATTCAGTTGAAGAAAAGATTCAAGAAAAGTTCAATATTTATACATTTTTGGTGGGCTTTTGCTTGCCTGTCTGTTTACGTATTATCAATTCAATAGTAATTTGTTTCGCTACTCGTAGCTTAAAAATGCTTGAATCGCAATGATTTTGAATTATATTGTGGCAATTATATATTTATACGTTCAGGCAAGGCGATCCCATGCATGTCTGAGTGTATGATGAATATACTTTTCTGACACCGAATCACTGGGGAACCAGTTTAGGGCAAATCCCGTTAAAATTCATCATTTTCCCGTCAAAATCGACTGCTAGAAAATGAATGGCCACCCTTGTCGCTAAAGGCTATTTTTGCTAAAATTCTCGAAATACTTTGACAAGAGACTGGATTAATTTGTCCTCATGTTTAACACAACGCATGAGTTGCAGTGCTGCACAACGTGGATTCGTAAAAGGGTTTTTAATTTTGAAATTTCCGAAATTAGTCGATTTTTGTTACACTTTCTAAATTTTGGTGGTCGGGGCGACATTACGTCCCTGTGCAGCGACATTTACTACCCTTTCTAAAATTACACACCTTGATGAGTTTTCAAGATTTTGACATAAAATACGAGCGAAAATGTGATATAAAATATAAAATCCTCTTCCAACGGCCTTTTTACGTGAAGCACGCTTTTCATGCGAAATGTTTCGAAAAGTTTATCGAAGGTTTTGGCGTGTTCTTTAACAATATCAATAAGGGAACAGAACAAAACTGCGTGATTTCTCATCTGTTTTCTTATAATCGCGGGAAAACGTTTTCATATAAATTAAAAATCGATGATATCTCGAAAACTATTCACTTTATTAAAATATACCAAAGGGAAGAAAGTGTTTATATCGAGGTTTTCTATAAGAAAACAAATAGAAACTAATCAATCTTCCACTTGTTTTTCCGCGATTGCGGAAAAGAATCTATAATTTTATAAATCTGATTATAACACGAAATCTATGCATTTTTTCGAAAAATGACAGGGAACAAAAAGCGTTTAGTTGACGGTTTATTCAAGAAAGCAACGGAAAAACCCTGATATTTTCCACAGGTTTTTCCGCGATTTCAGAAAAGTGCGTAAAATTGTAGTAACACGAAAAGTATGAATTTTTTCGAAAAATTACAAAGAACAAAATACTTACAGGTTAAGGTTTTCTATAAGAAAATAACAGAAAATAACGACATTTTCAACAGGCCTCTCCGCGATTTCAGAAAAGTGCGTAAAACTGTGGTAATATGATTATGATATTTTAAAAGGCGTAAAAATTTTTATTTTGAAAAAGATTCTTTTCTAACTACATTTTTAAAAAAAGATGAAATGCGAAAAGAATATTAGTTTATTTGTTTATAGTGTGCTGCCCGTATATTTCGATAATTCCAGGAATAAAGGCCAAAATCAGTACAATTATAAAACATGAAATTAAAAAATGTTATCCTTCAATAACCTTGGACCTTGTAACACGATCCCATTATTGAAAAAAAGAGAAATTTTGCCGTAAATTTTAAAGATGTGCCTCTAAAAATAATTGAGCAGCACACAATTGAAATACAAAACTAGTTTATAGAAATTTTTAAAATACCGCATTCAACGGTTTAAACAAAACAGTATCAACCAAAATGACTGAAATTCGTTTTTAATTGAACCTGTGGCTGTAGAGACCTGCTAAAAATGTTTGTGAGTATATGCGAAAAAAATGTACATCTCTTCGAATTATTGATTTAATTCCGAAAAAAGTGCAAAAACTGTTATAAAATTGCTTTTTTCAGTTTTGATTTTAGCACACAACAACTAAAAATAACGTCAGTCGCTATCCAAGAAATGCCAGTCAAAAAAAAACGAACGTTTTTACTATCAATTTAAAAATTGCATTGATTTGTCCAAGTATTACATTTTAATGTAACAAGTTAATCCAGTCTCTTGTCAAAATGTGCTGCCCGTATATTTCGATAATTCCAGGAATAAAGGCCAAAATCAGTACAATTATAAAACATGAAATTAAAAAATGTTATCCTTCAATAACCTTGGACCTTGTAACACGATCCCATTATTGAAAAAAAGAGAAATTTTGCCGTAAATTTTAAAGATGTGCCTCTAAAAATAATTGAGCAGCACACAATTGAAATACAAAACTAGTTTATAGAAATTTTTAAAATACCGCATTCAACGGTTTAAACAAAACAGTATCAACCAAAATGACTGAAATTCGTTTTTAATTGAACCTGTGGCTGTAGAGACCTGCTAAAAATGTTTGTGAGTATATGCGAAAAAAATGTACATCTCTTCGAATTATTGATTTAATTCCGAAAAAAGTGCAAAAACTGTTATAAAATTGCTTTTTTCAGTTTTGATTTTAGCACACAACAACTAAAAATAACGTCAGTCGCTATCCAAGAAATGCCAGTCAAAAAAAAACGAACGTTTTTACTATCAATTTAAAAATTGCATTGATTTGTCCAAGTATTACATTTTAATGTAACAAGTTAATCCAGTCTCTTGTCAAAGTGTGCTGCCCGTATATTTCGATAATTCCAGGAATAAAGGCCAAAATCAGTACAATTATAAAACATGAAATTAAAAAATGTTATCCTTCAATAACCTTGGACCTTGTAACACGATCCCATTATTGAAAATAAGAGAAATTTTGCCGTAAATTTTAAAGATGTGCCTCTAAAAATAATTGAGCAGCACACAATTGAAATACAAAACTAGTTTATAGAAATTTTTAAAATACCGCATTCAACGGTTTAAACAAAACAGTATCAACCAAAATGACTGAAATTCGTTTTTAATTGAACCTGTGGCTGTAGAGACCTGCTAAAAATGTTTGTGAGTATATGCGAAAAAAATGTACATCTCTTCGAATTATTGATTTAATTCCGAAAAAAGTGCAAAAACTGTTATAAAATTGCTTTTTTCAGTTTTGATTTTAGCACACAACAACTAAAAATAACGTCAATCGCTATCCAAGAAATGCCAGTCAAAAAAAAACGAACGTTTTTACTATCAATTTAAAAATTGCATTGATTTGTCCAAGTATTGCGTTTTAATGTAACAAGTTAATCCAGTCTCTAGTCAAAGTATTTCGAGAGTTTTAGCGAAAATAGCCCTTAGCGAGGGTGCCCTATCATTTACTAGCAGTCGATTTTGACGGGAAAATGATGGATTTTAATGGTATTTGCCCTAAACCGGTTCCGCAGTGATTCGGTGTCAAAAAAATATAGTTACCATGTACTCAGAACGTGCATGGGACCGCCTTGCCTAAACGTATGAATTATAATTGCAAAATATAATTCAAAGTCGTTGCGATTCAAGTATTTTTAAGCTCCGAGGAGCGACCAAAATTGATATTGAACTGAAAATAGACAGGGAAGCAAAAGCCCACCAAAAAATTGTAAACATTGAATTTTTTACTAAACCTTCTTGTGTAATCGCTAGCTCAAAACTAAACATTGGATGGTAGTTGGTACATTATGAATCGTTCCGTTCCTCACTTTGTGTTGTACACGAGCCAGACTATAGTTTGTCAATACATTTTTCTTGAACGTTTTGTAAAAACATAATTTTTTAAATATAAATAAATATATTTTTGAACTTTATATTGTCTTTTTCTTGTGTTTCAAAATTCCTTTTCAGGTTTAAATTTAAGAAAGTGTTAGTATTTACTGTGTTAGATTTATAGTGTTACGACGTCCAATTGGTACCATCAGTGAAGCAGTTAAGCAAAAACGAACAGTAAGTATAGATTTTGAATTATTCTCCATCTGAAATAGTCAATTTGAACCCTTCTTTGTGAACGTTTAATATCCACTTTGGAAAATATAATAAAAGTCCTTCAGACGTGTAAAGATGGATCGTTCACATTACAAGCGATTTTTATACAATTCCTCATGTTCGTTCTTCATTTATTGTGGAAAAGCGGTTGGGGAAATCAAAGTTTTTCCCCGATAAGTTTGTAGAAAATATAATTTAACTTTTTTGGAGAGTGCACGAGTTTCGAGATACTTTTGTTCTGCTAAAATTATTGGAAAAACATGCATATACAGGAAGAATTACATGCAAAAAATTTAACAAGCATATCAACAATGAAGTTTGGTTCTTCAAATTTTTCAAAATAACCCTGGGCACGTCTCGGTTACTTATCAAAAGGCATCTAACGAAACTATTTCATCCACCTAGCGTATATGCAAAGGGGTGAAATTAACTACACTTCTTGAAATTTTGTAAATATATTTCTGCGTGCTATTTTTTCTTTCAATTAATAAAACAACTAAATATTATGATTTATTTAGAAACTTTTTTATCCCTTGAAATAGATTCGTAATATCAACGGTCTTTGAGAAAAAAATTAAATTGCATCTGACTATGTGATCAATCAAAAGCGACGAGCATGAGCGATTAGTCAAAAGACTAAGTGGGCAAAGTGTGGCAAATTATAATTTAACAATATTGTGTACCGATATGATTATTCGCTGCTTATAATAGTAGTTTGTGCAACAAGAGTGGATTCATATCCATAGCACGAGAATGAAGATTGAGCACGACGCCGTAGGCGGAGTGCCTCAATCTTTCGAGTGCGATATGGAAAATCCACTCGAGTTGTACAGTATACTTTTTCTACGACCGGATTAAGAAGAAACTACAAATAAGTAGTTTTAACCAAGTTTTTATATGCTTAATCTTATGGTCTAGGTGAAAATATTTTATAAAGGCGGCAGTAGCCTTGCGGTTGTATTTGCACTTCGAATGCAAGAGGTCGTAGGTTCAACCCCCACATATAGCTACTTTTTGCCATGTATCTCTAAAATTTTATCTGTATATAATAATTTCATTACAATTTTAGCTGGTATACCGTTTATCCACTCTTCACTGGAATCACTAATTTTTAATTATTTTCTACCTCAAACTGCACGAATACACACTGACAATTACTTTGGCAGCTTACGCACCAACTTGAAATTTTTAAAACGAATAGTTGCCTATGTATTTAATACACGAACTGTGATTGGTCGATTTCACATCCATCCTAGAACGTATATGAAATATATCGGTTCAGTTAACTGAAGTGGCTCACTTATCCATTTTACAGACTGTACGGTAAACAGTAAATTTACATAAGGGAGTAGAAAAAAAATTTAAACATGAAGACAATTATTTTTGTTTTTAGATATAAAGTATTTGTTCAAAATGACAAACTTCAACTTGAACATACGTTTGCAACCATTTCCTATGATTGCCATAAAAGTTATTTAAAACATGTGGAGAGATTCAAACCCAATTGGCAGCATTAAACATTATCTCTCTTAAAACTCCAATATATTAGAGACATGTGTCGACTAAACAACATTTTTCAAGTGACCCCAAAAGTTAAAAATCCAATGGTAAATCGTTTATAAGTTGGTACAGGTCATTTTTAAAAAGTTTAAATAAGCCGGACCATTTAAGAGTTGTTCGGAGTGTATTAGTCATCCATGCTTCCAATTTTAATTGTAAATGACTTCACGTCAATAAAATGACGCAGCCTAATGTACGGTGTGCTTGGAAAGAGAGTGATAGGGATGTAATAGAATATGACATTGTACAAATTTATTATACCTAATCTTTAAATTTCTCGGTGCATTTGAGGACATTAGGGCTAATTTTATTTTAGTTCTACAAAAGGGAAAATGTTTGTTTTAATAATACCTATGTAGGATGATAAGAATTATTTTTGCAAATCGAAAATAGAAGAAAAAAAAATATTTCTTTTAATATACTTTTTTTTCTCTCATCGTCCCACATTGTAACATGTTTTTAATGTCTTTTAGTGAAAGCCGTTTTTTAAAATAATGATTTATATGAGAGTAAAGTGCACCGTCTTTCCCGCTTATATCCGGAGCGCTCTTGACCATTGACTGCTATATAAACAACGATGTCTACGTGAAGCAATAGAAGAATTTATTTTAAATTTTGTTTCGTGCTTCTGACAAGAAGTAATTTGAAGAACAAATTTGCCACATAACGTCAATTTTTGGAAAGAGAATTGATTGACTTCATTACTATCGTCATTAGCTGAGCACATCTGTCAAATAAGAAAAAATGCTGCGAAAAGTGGGACGTGACAAATTCTTTGTTATGTTATTTTATAAATGATATTCCCGGCTGAACGGCCGCACCTTTCCGTAAAATTATCAGAGACTCCATCCTAGTTACTTCATAAAACGCGTTATTCATACACAGATGTATCATAATTAATTTTAAAAATATAATACACGATATGGGGAAACGTCCGGATCAAGCGTAAAATTCCCTTTTTGTAAAATAACAAAACACCTAATGCGCGTAATGGGGTACAAAAAAGGATTTAGTCAATGCAGTGTGGATATGGGGCTAAAAATAACATAAAAGTTTTCAAGCGTCCAGTTCAATTTATCTTAAAATGGGTTTTAAATTGCTTCATCTGAAAGGTAAAATAAATATTTGATTATAAAAGATAATTCAATTAACTATATGGGTGCAGCACTTAGGGTTCGGTTTACATTGTTAATTTTTAAAATTATAATATGCAAACGATACAATGGTTTTACAAGCTTGAATAATAAATATAGTAAACACAAATATAAACAAATAGATCATAACTAGTACACCGCTGAAATGAAAAAGAAATGAAAAAGAACATAATTACTTGTAAATATGAAGTAGCATTATATAAATAATATTAAATACATTTGTATACAGAACTTGACTATAATTAGTATATTCTGTAATAAGTTTGGAATGAAGCATATGCCATTCCAAACGAATTATAGACTGTACTTTTTCTACGCCTATAAATTAGGTTTATTTGTGTCTATGTCTATTTGTTTTACCACTGCAACGGTGAAAGATAAAAGGTTAACTGTCAATAGAAACGTCATGGTGACCATTCCAACGGAAACCGCGTTCTCGCCTAACACATCTTCCAGCGGCTTGTATATCAGTGTATGCGCGGAAGCTATACAACCTTAGGCGAGGGTTGTATAGAAGATATACCATCCTTCGGAGGGGATGTAAAGCCGTCGGTCCCTTGTCTATTAAATGTTAGGCAAGTAAAAGATCCCTACTCTTCTTAAGGGAAGAGGTTCGGCAAAATTCCTGGTTGGGGGTAGCTCGTCTACAGGCGTCGGTGTTAGGCCTCAGTAGCGGAAATAGGCCGACGTTAAATAAATGTATAAAAAAAAAAAATAGAAACGTCAACTGTCAACAGAAACACAAACAGTATTACAAATTGCACTACTACTGGATGGCGCTACCTATGCTTGTTACATTCCTTATTTGAAATCATGTATAAAAAAAAACCTAATTTATAGACGTAGAAAAAGTATAGTCTTTAATTCGTTTGAAATGGCATATATTCTGCGCTCGCGGACCGCCCCCTTGCGAATTCCAAACTTATTACAAGTTATACTATTATAAACGTTTCTTAAATACAAAGTGCCACTATCTTTAACGTTGTAGGTTATTGTAAACCTTAAGTTCCAGATTATTAGGTGAGTTAAATGTAATATTTAGTTGTGAAAATAGTATGTGGACATCATTTATTTTACCTAGTGTTAATAGCGTACACATTTCTGTTACTCAGTAATTTGTCCCTGTTTTTAATATATACAAAAAACTCAAAAAGAGATGGTTATGTTAAAATTTTGTATTCTTTAAATATATTTTTACAGGTGTTTGATGTACCTGTCTTAATCCGCATAACCAGCTTTTGAGCAAAAAAACCATTGCGTGATAGGGTAGAGGCATCGCAGAAACATATTGCATAACAATGTCTTGAATCTACTTGTGCCTAATACAGTTTTATCAACCTTTCGGTTTTCAGTACATTTCTGATATTTCTGACTAGATATACAAAAAAATTTAATTGAGAAATAATGTTTTCACGATGAATTTTCCAGGTCATTTATTTATTTATTTCAATTACACTGTTCTACAAGTAATACCCAATTACAGAACAGGAGGGTATGATAAAAAATACAATAACTATAAATAACATGGTAAGAAAGTGATGAAGAATATAAGTGTAAATAATAACATATAGATATAGATAAAAACAGGTATATATCACAACAATATCAAATGTATAAGTAGACAAAGAAAAAACAATACAATCATTTCAAGTATAACTCCTTTACATTAGTAAGGCTGCAATAAAATATATCTAACAGACTTCCCACTAGGTTACAATTATTACACATTGTAAATATGGGTGAATACTGAAGAACATTTGTACGCGCTGTGGGGAGATAGAAAGTTATATTATCCCGGACAGTTATTCTAGGGACATTAAAGTTTAATTACGCTACAATATCTGGACAGTGGATTTTATTGTGAATGATTTTAAACAGGAGTACTTGTGAGTGATACTCACGCCTCTGAATGAGACTCACCATTGAATGCCCTTCAAGCAGTTCATTTTGAGGTACGCCTATAGGCGGGTACACGCCGTCAGATTTAAAACACAACAGTTTAACAAGTCTGCGCTGAACAGGTTCGAGGTTATCCATGTGAACATTATAATGCGGATACCATATAATCGCAGCATATTCAAGTTTTGATCTAACAAAACAGTTATATAACATTTTAATCGTGTTAATATCCGCAAAATCCCTGCTGTTACGTGCTATAAAACCATATACTTGTTTGCTTCACAAATTAAGGTCTCAATATGATTACTGAATGACAGTTTCTTATCAAAAGTGACTCCAAGATCTCGAAAAATATTAGGATGTTCAAGAGTTGTACCTTCTAGAGAATAATTGAAAATTAGAGTGCTACAATTGGAGGAATGCCTAAAAAATAGCTGAATTTCTTAAATTGGAAACCCCTGAAAGGTATACGAAACACTGTTTGCGTCATACATCTGCGACTTTACTTGCAAATGCTGGTGCCGATCTGTCGGTTTTAAAACGACGTGGTGAGTGGAAAAGTTCTTCGGTGGCTGAGAAATATATTGAAGATTCCATTGAAGGAAAAGTCAAAGTAGTCCGAATGATACAAGGTGGAGAATATTTTGTAAAGGTGCTGCAACAGCAAACCAAAATTGCTACTACTAAAACAGTTGACGCTGGTGGTATACCAAAAATTCAATTTTCAGAAAATTCGAATTGTACTATTACCATACCAATAGTTGGGTTAGATCACTTTGTTTTGCTTTAGTTAAATATGTCAAAAAAGTTACGTTTTGACGTTTTATTTTGTTAATAAGAAAACAGTCCGGAAAGTTGCCTAGCAACCTTTTTCCGGCTCTGATCCCGTAATAACCCATTTTCCGGACTCAAATTAATGACGTAATCAAACAATTATATGACAGTATGAAATAAATGCATTATTTTAACAGCATGGTATAGATTGTCATCAATTTTTCCTATAGTTATTTTCCTATCAAGTGCGGAAAGTGACACTTTTCCGCACGCAACTGCCGCTGATCGAACGACGCGAAGGAGAAACATATTATACAATGTTATTTGTTGTTGATGATGTTTATATTAAATCCACTGCTAGAGGTATTTTGCAAGTTAGTAACAGATGCTAACTTGTTACTTGAGAGTACAGTTAAGGTGGATGAATAGGATGGGGAGGAGGAGTAGGAGGCGAATGGTATATCAGGACACCCAGAAATTTTCAGTTTACAAATTCCCCTTCCAGGTTTTTCAGGATTATTTCAAATAAAATCCAGTTTTTAAATATTTCAATAATAAGATTGAAATAAATTATGACAAAAATAATGAATGTGTAGTAAAATACATATTAAGAAAGCCCAAATATTCCACTGTTGCCTATGAAAGGAAATCAATTCATTGCTACCCATCAATGTGCATAATGTGCATTTCCAAAACGATTGAAAATAATATCCTATAGCTTGCGACATACTACGTCTTCAATCAGAAAATTCAAAATAAAATCTGATTGCAATAAGTCTCCAGCAAGCAGATTAATCCTAAAGGAAGGACTCCAGTGCAGGGCTGTTGTGCATCGCCAGCCGCACAGTAATTTCGAGCTTGTTAGCTCTTATCAGTACGACATAGGCAAATGCACAACCCTACACTGTTCCTCATGTCTATCATTTACAGACGAGAGGAGTCCGCAACTTATTGAATAGCTCCATCAGGTAGCGACTTACATTAATTATTTTTGTAATAATTAATCCACTTTGCGTTAGCTTATATTTTTGCAAATAAATTATGATTTTAACATTAAACAAAATTAAGTCGTCGACCTTTATTCGATTGTTGCAAGTATTCTGAAAAATTGAGCGTTTTTAGCGAAAAATGCCAATAATTTTTTTTCAAATTTTCCAAAATTTCCGTTAATTTTAGACTTCTTACATCCACTTTCAACCATAATTGACTGGATACAGTTTTTCTACTACTTTAAAGAAATCACATTCTTATGCGCCATTTTCAAAATTCACTCAAAAACAATGTAAGCCTCCTACATCAAATATGTCCAATTAAAAAAAGAAGAGGAAGTATTTTTATTGCTTTTTCGACAGGGAATTTAGTTGTATGTGTAGTTTTTGGAACAATAAAAAACTATTTTTTATGCAAACATGTGCTTTCTTTCTAAAAACTGCCTCTGAAGTTTTGAAAAAATTAATAGTATTTTTCATACAAACGGCTTTGGCCCCATCAGAAAATTAGAATTATTTGATCTTGAACGAAAACGAAAGCTGTTTTTAATTTTTATATTTTTTGTGCGAATATTCAATGAGAAAAAGCTGCAGATAGTTTTTCATAATGATTTTTATCATTTTTAAGATGGTACAGTTCATTTTTTTTGTTTAGTACGTTTGCGAATAGTATAGAGTTCACTGTTTCAATGTGATACTTTTAGTAACATTGGAATTACACCAAACTGGGTGGGTGATTTCTACCTCCAACTACTGCTTTATGAACAATTGTATATACTACAGCATATATCTTTCATAAAATACTCCAAAAGCATAATTTATATTCTAAATATTGAATTGACATTCCAATCGATGTTCGCTAAGTTTTGATAAAGCTCAATTAAATTAGTTTTACGATGATTATAATAGGTCAGATTAACCATGTCTTTTTATTGTTGTTTTCTATGAACATCAAATAATGTCAAGAACGCAAGGTGATGAAAATCCTCATTAATTAATATGTGGGAGCTTTATTTACCATACAATACAGTGTAATTTTAATACGAATAAAGTGTACTACTTTAAGACATTAGAAGCTTTTGATTTGCTTGCTTATTTCAACCATTCCACGGTTAATTATTATAGCGTTTAATAATTTATACTAATATAAACAAGCAATATAGTAATTCAAGTAAATTACGTTTCCCGTCGTCATTTTCCAAATGGGCTTTAAAATGCTTCGAAACGTACATGTTAAACAGTGTGAAATAAAACTATTGGTTTCTATGGATACAGCAATAGAATTTAGTCATCGCGGTAAGGTAACTTTGTCAATTTGCCGTATTTTTACAAAATTATATTGCTTTCTAATTTTGAATGGCGTTACAAAATAGTTATTTAAGATATAAGTGTAAAAAGCCATTCTTTATTGCACGAATGGCTAGATTAAAAATACGAGCGAAGCAAGTTGCTTTTTACATGGTCGTAGATAAAATTTTGTATATAACTCGGGACTAAAATGTGTTTTTTTTACACATGTGGTTTATAGCATTCGCCTTGGGGTGGTACTATAAACTCCCCACTTGTAAAAAAACACCATTTTAGCCACTGGTTATATAAAATACTATTAGAACGCTAGATATAATTTACAAAATAAAAGTGGACTGATTCTAGATTATTATTCTTTAATGAAACAGATTAGCCAAAGCGTTGTCTTATGAAGGTCGCATTGTATTAAATTAATTTTAATGTAATATTTATTTAAAATCTAAAAAGAATTAATTGCATATGCTTTCGAAAATGCAAAAAAATGTGTAAAAGACAATTGTACATGTCCTTAATATAATGTTCAAGTAATTCATGGGAATTAACGTATCTTACTTTGTATTATTTAATCGTTGTTTGTATCTTACGGTCTATAAATATATGTTTTCATAGCTTATTTTCTAAATAAAGAGACTGTTATAAATATTAATTAATTATATTTATTATTATTATCCCATTTGGTCGCAATTCATAACCTATTTATTCATTTTAACAGCATTACATACATTTCCAACTTTAATTAAAATGCAAATATATTTGCGGACGAATAATTTTACGTAATTAGTCAGCAAAGTTGCCACAAAGGTCTGGGAAAACACGCTGTTTAAAAGCCGCCTTATACTATCAACAAAAACATTTGTATGCATTTGAATAAAATAACATTTAAAAAACTTACCATATCCCATGATTATCGCCATTTTGACCGATTTCTGAACGACAAAAATATATTTTTTTAATTCACTGATTATATAACACTGTCAGAAAAATATTATGTGGCAACCGGCAGAGTACTATCCTGCGGAGCTGTCCACCTGTTCAGGTAAAGGATATGCGGTGTGGCGACGCCCTGGCTTCAACTCCACGTTTGACAGAGCGTCGCGACGTCGGCCTGCGCACCCTCAAGCTAGTCGTATATTTTTGGGGTATGGGTAAATTGGACACATTTAGATTAACAAGGATTAATTGGGAAAGGTCACAAAGTAACTTCCATACATTTGTTTTGCTGCAGAGATCAATCTGAGTTTCCATGCTTAATTGAATGTGGTGGTGCCACTGAGAGTAATTATACATCTGTGTTGGTTAACGAAAAAGTAGACGAAGAAAAAAATAAAAATATCTGGTGAACATCTTTTGGGGCTAGGTCCAGTTGTATTAAAGAAAACTACTTTATCAATTAGCCGACGTTTCGATATTGTTTTAATATCATCCTCAGGGCACTGAAATATATAAAATCATAAAATAATATGTATGCAACCATTCAATATAATACATACTATTATGATTTTATATTTTTCAGTGCCCTGAGGATGATGTTAAAAAATGTCGAAACGTCGGATAATTAATAAAGTAGTTTTCTTTAATACACTTGGACCTAACCTCAAAAGATTTTCAGCATCTGTTAAATGGTCTAGAAACATTCTATCAAATAAAAAATATCGTTCGTTTAACTTAACCTAATTTCTCCTAAAAACCAAAAAAAAAAATACTAGATCAATATATGAGAAGCGAAAGCCTTACAGGGACACCAGTTCACTCAAAACAACTTGCCTATCAACCTGGTAAATCAACAATGAATGCTCTACATGGCCTAATTAAAGGCACCGAAAAGATATTTATGGCAAAGGATGTGGCTATGTGTGCTTTCGTAGATATAGAAGCAGACATGAGGTTATGATCTCAAACCTTATACAAATTACCTTAAATATAATTATTCAAATAATGCTCGTCCGAGTGTCAATTCATTCCAATCCATTCACCAAAAATAATCCTTTTCAAATGTCGAAAATGTAGTTTCGTATCAGTTACGCTTCCTGTATCACTTTCATCTACATGCACTATGGTATAAATGTTGCCATAGCCTTCGATGGATATTCAGACAATAACAGCAGCACCAAATGCGCCGAGAGAATGAGGCGGGTGCTGAAACGATAATCGAGGGATATTATCTTTGATCGTCGTCACGAAAACAACAACAAAAACTAATTTTTTGGAGACCATAAGAAACAAGGAGCTATTTGTTTATTCGTTTGTATCCTCTCTACAGCGTGAAGGAAGCAGAAGAAGACGCAGATACGCATTGTTCGTTATATAATCAATAATCGCGATCAGCACGAAGAAGTCGTAGTTGTTGGACAAGACACGGATTTATTTGTGTTATTGACCGCATTAACACAACCAGCCATGGACATCTTTTTCTTGATAGAGGTCCTTGGAGGTGTCCCGAGAAGTTACAGTGCGCTCGACATGCAGTCATCACAAGTTCACAGAAACTGCAACATCCCGATTTAACTTCTCCACGCAATGAGCGGCTGCGACACGACATCGTCGTCTCTTGGAAAGAGAAAGCTCACCGGGGTCAAGTTCCACAAGAAAAGCGACAAACTGGCTCAAATATTCGCCACCTCAACAGCACCACTGCAACTCACGAGGAAATTGATTGTGCAAGTAAAAAAATCATACTTGCTTTGTACCAGACACCATAGGTGGTTCACAGCTTGGACATAACACTACAAGTAATTACGACCCCCTTTATCCTGGAAGGCGCTAGAAGAGCCTTGTGTGGGAGGTGGCTACACATTTAGAGACGAGGGACACACACCAGTATCTGTGTATAGTGGAAAAATCCCTCTCACAGTATTTTCCACTGCCACGACCGGGGATCGAACCCGGAACTTTTGGATGAGAGGCAAGTGCGCTCACCTCTCGACCACTAGTCATACATGTTCTGACAGATCTGTAGAGACGGCGTAAAATACTGTCAAGTTGGGAAATTTACAGCCAACATCAAACGCTGCTCGCCAGCACTCACGGAGAGTCTACTTGCAAATTCAAGAAGAGTAAGCGCGAGACGATACATTAATAAAAGATCTTAGGGGTGGAAGAAAAAAAGACAGATTCTCATTCCAATTTACACAACATAGACTCCAGCCCTGAGCGAGATTCTATCGCTGATGTGTGCTTGCAAAAATTAATGCGGGAGTCTGTGCACGTGTTAAAAAATGGGTCTTTAATGCACATCAATGTGTAAATACTACTCTGGCAGACGTTGCATTATGACAGCAGAACAGCTGTACGCGAAGAATTCGAAATACAGCCACTTTCTGTAAGTCTACTATTGAAATATATAGTCACCAACCGCCATTTTCAGACCACAATATACAGGGGCATTTCGATATCAAGATTTAAAGTTGTTAACATTTCGATATTTAAATTTAATTTTGTCAATAATTATACTTTCATATTAAATAGTCCCGTGATAATGGGTTTAAATTAGCAAAAGAAAAAAAAATTACTCCTATATTTGCCCGCATCTAGTTTGAGAACCACTGTACATGGAAAAAGTGGTACATACCTTTTTATGCAGAATTTTATAAGGATTATGTTTGGACAGAAGCTAAAATTGTGAAATCGTGACCGTATATTCTTTCCTATTATTTGGGTTTTCTACCACATGTATTATTGTCCTCTTCAAAAATAAATCACCGAATTCACAAAATAATAGAATTATTGGAAAAAAGCCTCTGCGCCCGTGACGTTTACGCCAAAGGAATAGTCAGAGGTTATGTTTTGCAAATAATATAAATCGGAATAAACACAGAAATAATGTATTTTGCTGACGTTTCGAAGTAATCTCAAATTCAAAGCTTTTTTTTGGAAGAACTCTTATTTTGCTGTGTATGTCAAATACACAGCTTTAAGATTCTGTTTAGGGGCGAGCGTAGGTGCGTCTTTACTATGTACATACTTCGGTATGCGATGTAAAGCAACGATAGGCGCAGTTAGTACTTGGATGGTGACCATTCCAACGGAAACCGCGTTCTCGCCTCACTCATCTTCCAGCGGATTGCATGTCAGTGTATGCGCGGAAGCTGTACAACCTTAGGCGAGGGTTGTATAGGAGATATACCATCCTTCGAAGAGGATGTAAAGCCGTCGGTCCCTTGTCTATTAAATGTTAGGCAAATAAAAGATCCCTACTCTTCTTAAGGGAAGAGGTTCGGCAAAATTCCTGGTTGGGGGTAGCTCGTCTACAGGCGTCGGTGTTAGGCCTCAGTAGCGGAAATAGGCCGACGTTAAATAAATGTATAAAAAAAAAGATTCTGTTTATGTTATTTCCATAGATACTTACTACTTTGCGTTTTGCGTGAAAAAAATTGTATTTTGGCATCAGAAATTTTTTTGCCACAGAATAATTAGTAATAGTTAGTATAGTAGAAACGTGTCATGGTTTAGTGGAGTTTCTCATTTTACCTTCCACTATGATATTAAGTGCATACTCTAATGCGTATAATTCTGCGGTGGAGATTGAACTCTGGTCAAGAATTCTATAAAGTTTGATTGGAGTTTGATATGTAACAAGCACAACGTTTCCTTTTCATTTTTTGATCCGTCTGTGTATATTATTGTTTGATTGTTATGATAACTCAATATGGACTTTATGTTTTGATTCTCACCACGATCACCATAATTACGGAAAATAAGAGTGGGTGTAAACGAAATAGCGTCGTATTCATTCGCGAATACTAGGTAATTAGAGTTGATATTTAAATTGTCATTATATTGAATTGTTTCTAGAAAAGCATCTACAAGCGAAGAATTACTTTTTACTGACCAAAAACTGTTAATTAGGCTTTCAGATGTAAGCGAACAAATTCTTCTAATTAACATATTAGGTTCCCTTATTTTAATTAGGTACTTGTTTGCTAGATATTGTCTTCGAAAATTTAATGGCTGTTCCTGTGCTTCAAGTAAAATTGCAGGGCATAAGGATGACCTCATTGCACCAAAGCATATTCTTACTGCTTTGAGTAGTATTCGATCCAAAATTACTAAATTTGTCTTTAATGCAAATCCATACAGTGTACACCCGTAATTTCAAATAAAGCGTATATAGGTCCTGTAGAACATTTGCTCCCCATTTATTTCTTGAAACGTATTTTAGCAATTGATGCCTTTTTCGCATTTATTTTTAATATATGTAATATGCTTAGTCCATAAAAGTTATTTTATCTAGTACAATGCCTAGATATTTGTAATCGTTGACTACTGGTATAGTATATAGCCACATATGTTTATCTGTGTCTTGTGAAAAACATCACAGCTGACTTTTCAGATGAGATTGCGAAGCCGTGCTCTGTAGTATATATGTTAATGATGTACAGTATATATCGTAAGGATCTTAAGCATTCTTCATAAGAACCATGGAATGATAAAAATCAAATTCATCTGCATATTGCCTGACGTGTACGGTATCATCAAACGATATGAAAATCGGCAGTATAAACGTTGAAAAATAGAGGGCTTAATACAGGCTCTAATAAAATTGGAGGAGGTCATATAATATTGAAGCCCACGACTTTCTGCGTCGGATCCCGAAAGGGCAAGTTTTGTGGATTTACTTCCCCTATTTTTGCTAATTTCCCTGGCCTATCAAGATATTTGCCAAGCAAAATTTTAAAAATTAAGGGACGGACATTGTTTAACCGATTAGATTTCATGCATTCAAGATATACCCCATGAATAAATCCTGAATGTGGGCAGTTGACTATTGCCCATTTTATACATCGCAGTCGAGCAAGCATATTTGTTATGTGGTAGGCGCCTGTGTATTGCCTTGAATGAAGACATTCGGCACTCAACGGCTACGTTTGTTAGCTTTACTTTTGTTTAATGGTTTGTATCAAGTATTTAATATTTTGTGAAGTGCCTTTTAATTGCACTCAATTCAATTCCTCAACATTTCGAAAGTTTATTGTGCCATAATTGTGGAATTAGAGTTTGATTATATAGGTCGGCGCGGCGCGAGTAATTTTAAAAACAACATGATGTTGGTTGAGAAAGTCGGGAATTCTAAAAATTAATTTACGTGATGTTCCATTTATGTTGTTAATGACATTAAAAAGTTTTCGTAGGAAATCTATAAAATGATGCGGAGAGAAAATATATAAATTTGTTAAAGTAACTGTAATTTATTGCCTATAATATTTATGTTGAAACAACATTCTACTGCCTGTTACTTAGTTCAGTTAAGCTCGAAAGAAACCGAGCCTCATCTATGAAATAAAGTAGTGTAGTCAGTGAGACAACAATAAACGTAGCTTCTTTAAAAGCGCTCCGGATATAAGCCGGCAAGGCGTTTCGATATACTCTCATATAAATCATTATTTTAAAAAACTGCTTTCACTGAAAGAAATTAAAAACATGTTACAATGTGGGATGATGAGAGAAAAAAGTGTATATAAAAAAATATAATTTTGATTTGAAAAAATAATTTTTGTCATCCCACATAGGTATTATTAAAATAAACATTTTCCCTTTAGTAGAACTAAAATAAAATTAGCCCTAATGTCCTCAGGAGTCAAGAGACATTTAAAGATTAGGTATAATAAATTTGTACAATGTCATATTCTATTACATTTCTATCTCTCTCTTTCCAAGCACATCGGCTGCGTCATTTTATTGACGTGAAGTCATTTACAATAAAAATGGGAAGTATGGATGAGTAATACATTCCGGAGAGCTCCTGTGAAGGCTCATATAGTCTGCTGCTAGTCTCGTATAGCGAGTTATGTGCAGTTTATGTGAAGTAGGTGGTTCTTAACGTTCTTATTAATTGTTTTAATCCAAAAATGTCAAGAGATATTTTTAAAGTTTATAACATTTATTTAATTTAAAGATGCTTTGAAGATATTCTATTTTTGCTCTCTACTTGAGGAATTATTTACTCAAGAAAAATGTGTACTATTTAAAAATATTCTATACAAAATTGAAAGCTTACTCAATTACCATTAATTTGATACCCTTTACATAGGTACTTTTATGATTTAAATCAGCCAAAATAAAGTCAAACATTTTCGAAAAGGGCATGTTTTATGAATGTATGCAAATAAAATTGTAAATTCAGATAATAAAAGTAAGTGTAGTGGTCTATACATAAGGAAAGGATAAATATTGAAAAAACGTGGATGTGTGGAAACGACAGTGCCAGTGCCGGCACTGTCGGAGGAAATGGTTGTATGTCCGCGTTTTTTCAATGTGTAACCCCCTTCCGCACAAGCCTTGGCTTCTGGAATTGGGGATTGTCTAATTTCTGTGGTGTTTATTCATTTATTTATTTAAATTACTGGCAAACAAAACAAAAATGACAATTTGCTAGTAAGTGGTAACCTCAATGAAATTGCAAAAAATTATAATAAATATTTATTAAATGTGGTCCCAGAACTTGTTGCAAATGTAACTAAAATTCCTTTTGAATGTAATATTTGAAACCTATAACTACTAGTGTATTGTTAAATATAGCCAGAAACTTAAAAAATAAATATAGTAGTGGAGATGATGAAATACCTACCAGTATTGTAAAGCTGTGTATAGCTGAAATAAGAGAGGTAATTTGCCATATTATAAATGATTCTTTTAAATTTGGAATTTCTCCTGATCAATTCAGTTCAAGTGTGCTTCTAGAGGGCAGAAATATCTATGCTAAGCCCAGTCATGCTATTTATTTTTTGATTGCAACAGATACTGGACCGCTAGATGACGCCTGCTTACTATTTTGCATGTCGCTATCGTAAATGCCGAGATGTACAAAATAGTCAAGGGATCCTCGTGTCGTTCGTCACATGCTTATCTTGCACTGGCGAGAGCCAACAGCTCGAAACTGCAGTCTGCAAGTGGTATGGGACGACTAGCACGAGAGCTCCTTTAAGTAGGACCAGTCTTTCGGCTGGTGTTTGTTGCAATCGAAGCATTAGCGTTTTGTTGGTAATATGCTATTATTACACTTAAGCACTCATGCCAAAAGGGAAAAATTGTACATAAAATGCCACGTTTTTTCACGTACTGCACCCACTAAAAGTTTACTAAAGCGTCTATCAAAGATAATGTGTTTATCTGAGTGACTGCTTGAATATAAGTCAACTTGAAAAATAAGTCAAAATTTTTAATATATATATATTTTTTTTAAATAGAGGGATATTTAATGTAGGACATTTTAGCCATGGGATTTTTTTAACCCATTTGAAAATTGAGAAATTCGTGTTTAATATTAGGTTACTGTTTAAAATTTTGTGGAAATAATAACAAGCTAGCTTTATTATTATTATATTTGCAAAATATAACCTCTGACTTTTCCTTTGGCGTAAACGTCACGGGCGCAGAGGCTTTTTTCCAATAATTCTATTATTTTGTAGATTCGGTGATTTGTTTTGAAGAGGATAATAGTACATGTGGTAGAAAACCCAAATAATAGGAAAGAATATTCGTAGAATGCCACAAATAACTTTCAGACAATATTTATTATGAACATATCGTAAACTAATTACAAATAATAATACAATGATTACTATATTAAATAATGATAAAATCAATAACATTAAACAGTATTGTTATTTAATTATAAAATTATATAGTATTAGTTTACTTTAGATATAGGTTACTTTTATGGGACTAGAATATAATTTTTTGATACATCCTTTCAGAGGATATATGTACTTGAGTTTAGAATGTTTGTAGGCAATCCATAATATCATTGGTAAATAGAATATATAATAGTGGTCCTAGGTTTACACCCTGTGGACCCCCGTTTGATTAACGAGTCTTGCTCTCAACTCAAAGACTTTTACACAGTTTGAGTTCTGCCGTCTAGATGTAATTAAGATATTTGCAAAATTTTTCTTCGTACACCATATCATGCGAGTTTGGCTTTGAAGAACTGGTATTTTACCAAATCAAACGCTCGCGAGAAATGTACAAAAAATGAAGCTTTCTATTGTTTAACGCTTTAAATATTTTCTAATATAAATCACGTAAAGTTAACTTAGTCCTTTTGTTTGTAATAAAACCATGTTTGTTGTTGGCCGCTAGAATTTGAGGATTTTATTTATTTATAAATAGTTCAATGTCAGTAGAAACGTTTACTGTTTGCGGTTTCTATTTCATAGTCATCGTTTTTGAAACGTATATGTTTAGAAATCGAACTTGACCTCTCAATTACATTATTACATTAAGCATAGTTTTGGTATTGTTGTCTGAATGACAGATTTCTTGACCATTTAGCAATCTGTAATTCGTTACGATAGAAATATTTATTATGATCTTTATATAATTATTCACAGCAGTACAGGGGCAAGTCTGGAGAGGAACTTCTTGCCAATTCCCATTTTGCAAATAGTTTTGGAACCGTACAATGATTTCTGTATTAAAATTTCTTTGCCATGCATATTTTCTTTAAATATCACATTCATTTTCTACTTCAACGAAAAGAAAGCTCATTCGCAAATCCGAATTCTGGCGCAAAAATTTTAAAAAAATGTACCTATTTTGCTTTCCCATATTGTTTATTCTTTCATTTCGTTTTGCAAATTTAGGCTCACTTTTATAACGTCAAAGTATATCCGAAAGTGACAATTCTGATTGAGAAAAACTTTCTCATTCAAACGTCTGGAGACTAGCTTCAGAACCAAAATAAATTTAATTACATGCAATATTTTTCTACATAATATTCTTGTGTATATTCTCAGGATTTGCTTACTAAAAAATAAAAATTGATCTGGAAAATAGACAAGAATATTTTGCGTATATATGTACCCCTTAAAAATATTCAGATATTTTTTGTTGAATCAAATGAAGATACATTTGTAATACTTAAAGAAATCCATTTCGTGTCTAGCTGAAATTCGCAAGAAAATGTATTTTGATGGGTTTCCTGCACGTTCACCGTGACCTATCATAACCTTCTAAAATACATATAAGTCACGGAATTTTCAAGAGTCAACAAATTATCGCAGCAGCGCTTCGATTTTTGTTTCCACACGAAAAATTTGCTCAAAAACTCGTAATTTCGACGTGAATTTATTTTATGGCATAAATATATTTATACCAAACTGGAGTGTAAAATGGAGAATATATTATCTTTTGTATTGTCAAGTAGTAATTATTCTGTACTATAAAATTAACCAAAATACTTTTTAGCGTATTCTCTACAAACTATAATTTTCAAATATACAATAATAAATTAAATAAACCGCAAAACTAAATCAATAAATCAATTCTACATTCTTGCCAAGTTAAAATTTTATCATTCATATTTTATTTCTACAATATAAATTCGCTATTTAACAAGCATAAAGGATGTAAAGTTTGGTATTTAAAGCTCAGCTTGTAACCGCGTTGAAACCATAAACTTTAAGTCTACCTCAATAGAAATATGCTGAATAAGTATTTGGAAATCATATAAATAGTCCAGAATTGATACACACTTTACTCATTGGTGGTCAATCAGTCAACGAGATCCACCTGACGCATCTCCCCTATTATGGACTGGTAAGATCTTTTTATTTTATATATTATTTTATTATTTTTTGAACTATTTTCCTTTATGGACTGGTTTGTTATTTTTACCTTCAATAAAATGTTGGTATATTTCTGTTTTACATCTCTATTTTACTTATAAAATTTAACCTCTCCAAGCCAAGCTCCCTCCAGCTCGTGACAGTATTGCGCAGGAAACAACATACGGTTAAATAATATTGCATTTAATATCTGCAACGTTTATTTTACTATATAATTGGTTCGCTTTATAACGCAGATAATTTCCTACCACAACATTTTTCTAGAAAAAGATCGAAATTTATTTCGCGCATAAAAATTACTTACTCGCAGTGGCAACATTTTTCAAAGTGCGCTATCTCAGTTTACTTGTTATTTAATATCTGCGAAACTTAATTTACTTAATACAACTGCGTGTACGTGTAAACTACTTGCTTATTGGGACATGCAATACAGAGGTTTTTCATATAGTAGTGATAAAACTGTTATTATAATTACAGCAGCGAGGTATACCTGTTAGTTTATTCCTTTAAATTAATTACGCAAAATTTAATTTTATATAGTAACTGGGAATACACTTGTTCAAACGACTGGATCTCATGAGGTTTACTATTGGTTCGTTCGCAATCGCCGCGGCGTTTCGAACCGGACACGACGTTAGTGAACTTGAACTTCCCTAGATTCAATCATAGTGTATTAAAAGTGAGGGATTTAGGTATAAATTTCTTACGAATAGTCCATAGTAGAGATATTGAAAAATGTAATTGTATAGTTTCAAGGAATAACATTACATGATAAAAATATGCATTCAATCAGTGGCGGTCCCAGAATTTCGACATGGGGGGGGCATCGAAGATGGGCAGCACAGCTATGTACACGTAGCGTCAGCTGCAAGGGGATTTAATGATTAACGCTTAAATAGTCGGAGACAGAATAATAAAAAAAAAACATAAAAACACTATTTTTTCGGACAAACTATTTTGTCGGCGTTTCGTGTATTTGAAACAGGTTCAATAGTTATAATGCAACATCTTTAGGCACAACAATTTCATCGTTATTAATGTTGGATATTGGCCTTGATGAAATTGTTATGCCTACAGATATTGCATCATAACTAGGGTGACCATATTTTTTCTAGAAAAAGAAGTACAATGATGGAAGTAGCTTTTTATCAAATTTTTCAAGGTCAAACGGCCTTAAATTAAAAGTTAGAAGTTTTATTTAAAATAATATTGTCTTCCGAATGTAGGTCTCGTGGGCGCAAGGCTTAAAAATATCAAATACCAAATATATTTGTATCAGCCCAACTAGCAATTTGATGTTTTGTAGAAGCTGAAAGAATGTTTATGGAACATTTTTTATAAAACAAGATTGTTGATATAAACATTTCTAAAACGTTTATACAACGCTTATAAACGCAAAATGGGCACAGTTTATAAAACAATATAGTTCTTTAATTTATTTTATTATGGCTCTCGCAGGTGATATAAAATAATTGTGTAAACGTTTACATACAATTTTAAAAAATGGTAGACGATAATTATAAAATAGTTTTATAGCAAGCAGTTATAAAACTTAAACCTGTTTTTGCAATATATCAATTATAAAATTTTATAAGCATTGAGTTAATATCATCATTGCTATTTTTTTGTTATGTGCAGCAACAACAACAGAGGTTATTTATTTTTTAAATGTTTTTGCAGACAATAATAATTCTCAAAATAGCTTTAAATATTACAAAGGTAGCTAGATCTTATGTGGCGGCGTAACTAACAACATATTTAGTGAAACATGAGATAAAAGTTAACTGATGAAGACTTCGTTTCGCCAACAGCAAAGCGATTTTGGACTGCGAAGAAAATTTTTCTGTGAAATATATGGTATATATACAATGAAATTTTTAAGCGCCTTAAAAATAACGAATATTTATCAAAATTAAAAAAAATAAAGTGAAAATAAATTTTTGTATTTTATCTTTTTGTGGTGTTGCACCAATTGTGTTTCGCAGACGTATTTCACAATAATAGATTATTGCTAAAATGCTTGTATCACAATAATTTTTATTTTTAAACTATTTTTATTTTCCAAAATGGCCGCTATAAAAATAGTTAACAACAAATATATTTTTTTGAAGAACTGTTCTATATCAATAAACTGATAGTCTCCGAGGTAGTGCTTATGGAAGTTTAAAAAAATATAGTTGCTCCGAAAGAGCATCTTATAAAACATTATATACAGCAACATGTTTTAATGTTTTACAAAAACTCTATTTGCAATACTTATAGAACAATACATGTCTTTAAAGACAATGTTTGGTTTATCAATTATTTTATAAGTGTTTCATGGCAGCAGTGCCTGTTTCCTCTGTTTCCTTTATATAACAATTGTTTAGCAGTTACAGCAGAATACAATATGTTCCCTGAAATAATCTGTGTTATGAAGAATCCTAATAAAATTGTTTTAATATCGCTTAGCTATACTTTTACAGACTAGTTTTATAGGTGTTTGTCAATTGGCCAATAAGTGCTAGGGCTTATTATAAATCAATTTTGTTCTGTGAGCTAAAACATCTTATAATAATTGCTGTATAAACGTTTATAAAATAGCGAAAAACAAATTCTACAAAATGTTTTATAATTTAGCTGTAAGAACATTCTTAGCACTTATTTATACCATAATTTAGTTGTGAAGACTAAATAATCACCTTGGCAGTTTTAATAAAACAAAATAGCTTTAGCAGAACAGTAATGCAATAGTAATAAAATAAAATTATCCTATTATTTTAAACCTATAGAACAACTTTGTTAGTTGGGAGGTAAAAAGACCAAGTATTCTATATTCTAATACAAAATATAAGAAAATTACTGCCCTCAACGTACCTGCAACTACAGCACTTGAATCATCACGTTGGTACCAGTCGCACTTTTGGGAACTTAGGATTGCTTTCAAAATTTGCGGTCTGGCATTTGGAAACTGGAACATTTAGCTGCAACTCTCATTGATGTTCGTGCGAGCTTGCATCACAGCCTCTAGTGTGAATACCTCCATTTACGATTTTTCTGAACTCCAATAGTTATTAATATTGGAGAACAGTCGCTTAATCCACGCACTTGTCTCATGAAAACAAAAAATAAACTCTCATAAAATCTCCAAATTTTTAAATTTATTTTGACTTTATCCAGACTCTCGAGTCAGGTCAGCGATCTTCAGTGCGATAGTGTAAATATTTTCGGAATTCTAGCCGGCAATTTTATCTTCACACGTTCGACAACATTCAGTTCATTTAAGTTCGAACTCCAGTTTTGCAAAAAGTAAATGAAAATTTATTTTTCGAATTTTTTGTATCTCAAGAAAAAGAAGTACATTTAGGTGTTCTTAATGTAACTTTTAAGGACAATAGGACATTACCCGAAAAGAAAGTACTGTCTAAATAAAATAAGTACATATGGTCACTTTAATTATAACTATTAAACCCTTAAGAAGTATGTGCCAAATAACAGAAATGTCGGCAAAATAGTGTTTTTTTTATTGTCCTGTCTTCGACAGGACTAATACAGCACTACTGGGCATATTTTATTATGATCTGTTGAACGTAAATATAGAGTAGAGAGATTTTAATCATTGGTAATTGATAGATTTACAAAGTTTATGTGTCCATCGGGAGGCCTATGGCCCCCCTTTAGGACCGCCACTGTGTTCAATAAAAATGTAAAAATAGTTATTTATGTACCGAGGGCAATATAGAGATGTCTATGCCCGCGACTGACGAATCACACAAGGGCACAAATATTCTATATCGCCAGTGGTGCATACAGCGATTTATATTTCACTCTACTTTAGATACCTACCTAATAAATGTAAATTTAATAAACAAATTCAATAATTTATAAAATAGATATGGCTTTGCGGTTGCCGGTCCTTGCGTTTGTTTTTATATATTATTTTATTTATATCTCTCAGTTAAGTAAGAAAGTGTATTGAAACCTTTCTAAAAGTGATCATGCAGGACGAAGAAATTCCACAAATTCTAGGCCAAAGGGCCACAAAAGCAAATGAGGCATTGCTACCAAAAAAATCCCGATCACTGTATGAGAAAGAATATGAAAAATTTCAACAATAGGAACAGAAATTCTGTAACTGTCAGCGGGACAGTTCTAATGGTTTATTTTCACGAACTGGTACGTACCTATTATTATAATTTTCAACTTTTTGTTTTTTTTGTTTTATAAATCATTGTCCTTCATACTTCTTATTTTTTATAGGCGAAAACATTGTGTTAGCTAATGGCATTAAAGCACTTTAAACGAAATGTTTTCATTAAAATTGCTTTTTAAATGTTTTTCAACGTTTTTCAATGTTTCTCAAAAGTGAGTATTGGAGGGTATAATAAGCGGACGTAATCATTACATCTGCCCTTTTTAGCCCTAGGGTACAATGGCCTTGTTTATATATCTTGTATCCAAGCAATGAACAACAAATTATAAGCAAATTAAATATAAAATACTTTTGATATTATAATACAATAATTTCAAAAGTAATACAAAAAAAAAAACTTTTAAAAGTAGACATTCTAAAATGTAATTTTTTCCTTCATGTGATCATTTTTGTAAGCTTTGTGACACATAAATTTAAGACTTTACTACAACTGAAAAAAAATTAAATTTCATAAACTCATAAAGTCTTATTTTTTAAATCGGCAATATTACTCCAGTCGAATTGCGGGGGGTTTGTATTATCAGTTACAGGAACAAAACATATTTTAAACCGTCCTTTTGGTCCCTGATTACGATACAAAAGTTTCGCTTTTTGGAAATTCCGGAAACACCCCTTTTGGGTCAAAAACACCCCTTTTATTAGGCATTAGTCTTCTTCTATATTTCTGTACATATAGAAGAAGGCTAATGACCTTCAGTATACAAATTATCATAAACTATAAATAAAAAGTATTATTTTTGTAATATGAAAATTATTTTTATATATTGAAAAATAAAATAAACAAGCTACCATTATAATTCTGAATAAAAATAGTTACGAAAATATCGTATTCAATTTATTTAATTTATATACATATTTATTCATATATTATTTAAAAAAGTAAGTTTTGTTCAGACATTTTCTTTCTTTAATATTAGGGTCGTTTCGACTCTACCTTGAGTGAAAATTTGATATAAAAGTTTACAATTTATACCGCCTCCTCTATAATCATAATTGTAATACTATACATAACGTTCTAACATTATTTTATCAGTTTATTCTTATTCAAGGGTAGCTTATGCCCCTATTCGTGGTTGGAATGGATTTTTTCATTGTAAATATCATGAGTTACAAAGTTGGAAAACAAAATCATAATTAATTTTCTTTTCATCGTAATATCTTTATTTTTTTTATTTTGGAATAGTTTCAACCCCCTCTCATTAACCGTAATATTACAATTTTTTATAATTATAACAACACCTAATAAGTTTTTCAATTACAACTATATCGGTGATTGGCAAAATTGGTGAATTTAATTATTTAAACAATGACTTTTTAGTTTTCAAAGTAAAGTGGTTCGTGGGAAATGAAGTTAGTGACCACAATGTAAAATGCGCCATTTTGATAAGTTTTCTAAGTGATGAAACGTATATGTATATTATTATGAAATTTGTATGTGTCTAGAAAACCAGATGCCGAAAAATTAGATTACCTATTACACAAATTAAATATTCACGGTGCCCTAGTTCAATCGTTGTCCACGGCTCGTGAAAAACTTTATCATGCAAACCAAGAAAGTATACTGTGCGCTCAGCTGTTGTTGATACTCGAAAGGAATCCAAAGAAAACATTTACTCTGATCCATAGTTAACTATGATTTCCAGTTAGATACGACCAACAGCCTATCATAGTATAATAATATCTCATGTTTCATAAAATGTACTATGACTTGATGTACTGCAGATGGCCTGTTTCTTCTTCTTAACTTTGATTTATCTCTTTCTAAATAAATGTGGTATATTTTTTTATTAAGTTGTCTTATTATTAATGTCTAATTTATTTGAACAAATATCCTTCCTGGCTTAAGGGTGCCGAGGAAAAATTATTTATACAAAGTCATGGCACCCTTGGCAAATTAAGAAATCTAGTTGATTATTTTATAACATCATAACATCAAAAAAAAATATCATTGAGAACATATCGGACTCACCCAATCTCTCCTGAGAAGTCTGAGGCGATAGTCTTCACGCGCCGTTTCACTGAAAACAAAATCTCGATCCGGGGAAACAAAATTCCAACCAAGAGGTGCGTGAAGTATTTGGGGGCCAGACTGGACCAGCGACTGACGTTTAACGCGCATATAAATGAGACAGTACGGACGGTCTACTTCCTGTCCAGGAGTCTGTATCCACTCATGGTCAGGGGTGGCAGATTTAACAGACAAAATAAAAAATTGTTGTACACAATGGTGGTCAGGCCATCCATCACATACGCGGCGCCGGTGTGGTGCAGCATACCGGTCACAACAATGAGAAAACTAAAAGTGTTGGAACACAAATTTATGCGCCTCATCTCTAATTCTGGAAGGTACACCTTCCTCAGAGACCTATACGCACTTTGTCACGACATAACCCCAATAGCGGACTACGTCCAGGATATCTCCCAGAAATTCTACTCTTTCAAACAGGGCGATAGTCCGCTACCAAGAAACATAACACAAATTAGACAGTATAATGCCCCATTTCGGATTAAACACACCCTACCGTAGCAGATGTTACCGATCTTCCGGCAACCTCTGTAGTAGCCAAACTTCAACAACTGTAACTTTCGCTTACCCTATCCACCTTACTGATATTTCATACCTTTACATCTTTAAATCTTTCCTGCCCCCTTCTTCCTTTCTGTTTGTTTCTTTTTGTCTCGTTTGTTTCTCGTTGTCTCTTTTTGCATTTTTGTCTCTAAATTCATTTTCCATCAAAATTTTATAACAAAATTAAAATTTTCCGAAAACCAACATTTTTTAAAACCAAAGCTTAGACCAGCCTATGCGCCGCCCGTCATTTGCACGTCTCGCAAATGGTTCCTCGTCCAGATTGAGGTACCAGCGTCAACAGCCAAATTAGAAACAGTGAAGTGCGCGAGCTACTAATAAAAGTGTAATTTTAAGTTTTGTTGAATCTGTTTTTTTGAATTTTGTAAATTTTATCACCTTTTATAATCTGCATTATGCAGAAGGAGCCTAGGTATAAGTTTTAATTGTTTTAAAACCGAACCAGGCCTAGTCCGCCCGGTCCTGCAATCCGCCACAGCGAATAACGCAGTGGTTGCACGGTCGGACCCGGGTTAGTCTTTGGGGAGGTATTTGTATAAGCTACTGTTAAATAAAGAAGTTTTGAATTAAATTGAATACTTTTTCAGGTAAAATTATTATATATTCCTTAAAATAAAATATTTGGGAATACTTTGTTAGTTAAATTTTAGATATAATATTCGTGACAAAATATAAACTTACCCAAAATAAATGGTATTGTAATCCACTCACCTCAATCTGAAAAAGAAAAGAAAACATTATATTTCGAAATTAAAAGAGAGTCAGTTATTTTATAAGTGATCGTTAAGAGGAGGAATGTTACCAAAAAAATTAAATTAATGAAATATCACTGTGTCACTGAAGTGGAGATTATTATAACATAAATACGGGTTATTAAAACTATTAGAGAAACGTATATGAAGTCGAAAGATTGAAAATGGGCAATGTCGAATTACATTTGGAAAAAGCTTACTACGACCATGCCCATCTTATGTATTTTATTGTTAGTAGGGAACCGATACATCTGAATTTCACACCTTGTTCACCCGCTGCCTCCGAATTTTTGGTTGACAAATTTATTTGTGAAATCAGTAAAATTGAGAGTTCTTAAATAAAAACAAGAGACGATTTCTTCCTGTTATTTATTTACATTTCCGTGTCTTTTTCATTGATAATAATTGTATTACGCTTAAATTTTAAGCAAGCAATAAGGAAATACTTCCGATCACATTGAAATTGACAAATTTAAAAAACTGAAGAAAATTAATTCCTCTGACAACAAAAGAAAACAGAAAGAACAATTTTATGATGTAAAGAACTCCGGACACTTCGTAGAAATTTTGGAAAACTTGAAAATAACGAGTAACAACTTGTACCTAAAGGATTAAGAGAAGACATACCTGATCTGGCCCGATTGTGCCTGTCTACAACATACTTTCTATGGAATGAAGACTTCTACGAGCAGAAGCAAGGAGCAGCCATGGGATCACCACTTTCACCTGTGATAGCCAACCTATTGATGGAAGCTGTTGAAGAGGAAGCTATACGCTGCAGTGAGAATAAACCAAAGTGCTGGCTACGCTACGTAGACGATACGTTCATCATATGGCCACATGGAGAATTATCTTTATCTGTTTTCTTCGACCGTTTGAATAAATAGCATCCAAGTATCAAATTTACAATGGAGACTGAACAAGATGGAGCTTTAGCTTTCTTAGATGTATTAGTGAAAAGATCACACAATGGCAAGCTGGCCCACGGTGTCTACAGAAAGAAAACGCACACCGAACGTTACCTACATGCGACATCTCACCACCATCCACAACAGAAGAGAGCGTTAATTAGAACCTTGGTCCACAGAGCCAACACAATATGCGCCGACGATAACAAACCCGAGGAACTACAGAATGTCCAACAAGCTTTAGAGAAGAACGGATACAGTCAAAGCAATATACAACGAGTAGTAAATAACCAGAGGAGAACTACAGACGAAGAACAGCAACAACCAACAACGTATGCATGCCTACCTTACGTCGCGGGAGTCACAGATAAGCTGAAGAAGATTTTATTCAAAAATAAAATAGGTGTACGATTTCGAACAGTGAAAAAAATACAGCAGATGCTTCGCTCAGTCAAAGACCCTGTCCCCAAACTGTTATCAAAAGTTGTTTACCAGTTGAAGTGCACATGTGGTAAGAGCTACATCGGACAAACAGACGGAGTATCCAGTGCAGAATCAAAGAACACGAGAGAAATACCAGATTTGGATACACGATAGGTCGGCGATAGCAGAACATGTCCATAATAACGAGAGCCATAAAATCGACTACGAGGACATCGATATATTAGACAGGAATACGCGCTATTATCCCCGATTCATTAGGGAATCACTGGAAATTATGAAAAACGTGAACAACTTTAACAGAGAGGATGGGTATCGGCTTAGTAACACGTGGAGACTGGTATTGCCAAGTACCAGCACCGGAGTAAGTCACGGTCAACCAAACACGACGAATGAGCAGCGAAGCGAACCAAGCGCGACCAATGACCAGCCAAGCGAAGCGGCGCCTATGTATATAACGAGGAGTGTAACACAACAAATTCAGTCTTTAGAAGCCTTCTGAAGAAGCTGACAGGATGATCAGCGAAACGCCGAGTCAAGTTCGACGACTACTTCATTGGTCATTTTTAAAGTTGGTTTTTCAGTTTTAATTAATTTTGGACCCTTTAAAAATGCTAGTTAAAAAACGAAAACGGTACCCTTTTATTGTAGACGTTCAAGGAACCTTAAGTTAAAATTTCGTGAAAATCGGTTCACCGCCTCCCAAAATATGTACTTAAATAAACCGAAAAAACGTAAAATATTGAATTACGGTTAACTTGGCCAAAATTAAACCGAATTTGATGAAATTTTAGACAAAGGTAACCTGTAAACAAGAGATAGCCTGCCGAATTTAAAAAAAATATATCCAATAGTTTGGCCACAATTCCACTTTTAGTTCAAATTTTACAATATTTTCAAAATTTTCCCCAATTTGTCCAAATGGTCGAACGAATTTTTTTTTTGCCAAAATGAAGGTATTCTTATGTACTTTCACGTGTTGTAATGAAAAAATAACTGTTTTTAATTTAGCTGATTTTTTGTCATATTTGGTATACCATGCGCGCGGCAATTTCCCGTTATTTTCGGTATTATACGTATGCGCACACAAGTATACGTGTAATTATTCATTACAAAAATTACAATATTAATAATAAAAAGTGATTGTGATCAGGTTATAATAAAAAGTGATTGTGATCAGGTTTTAAGTTCGATAAAAAAAACTCTAGGAGGTAATATATTTTTTTTTCTCGAAAATACACTTGATTATATTATTATACCTCTACAGAAAAAGCTTTTCTTGTTCATGTAAAAAAGGCATTTATACAGCACGCCAAATACAAAACAGCGTAACCAAGTGAATTAAAAAATTGTAGTTATTTTCGAATTTTTATGGTTTTATGAGAGTTTCTCAGATGGCTCCGTTCCTTACTATATGAACATAATTTCAAGTCTGGTTGTCGACGAGATTAATTTTTCCCGCATCTTTATGCGTAACAAGTAGTTCAGAAACACCCTATATACAAACCGCCTCAAATTTTATGAACACGCTTCAAACTTAAATATTGTCACACAAATTTCAGAATCTGAAATTCAAATACCGCCTACAACTTACATAGGGCAGTACTTCACTACTAAAAACTCCAAACGTGGTTGAAACTTTAAAGGACATGCAAATATATTCAAATAATTCAGCAGTGAAATATGCTTACAATGTACCTTTTACTCTAACTGTATTCAATATTTAGTAAATAATGTAATACCGCTCCATACAATGTGGTGTCGCAGAGTCGTTTTTACTACCATTTTTTATTCGACAAAGGTAAAATAAATTATACTTTAGATTTTTCGCTATATAAATTTGCTTTTGGGGACGTTGAATTTTAAGACAGCAATAAATATTTATTTCTATGGCCAACAGAGATTTTATGCGCTGAAATTCATTTATACAGGGAAACAACGGCTTGCATGGATTTATTGGTACATAAATATATATGAAAATGTATAACAGTTTGTATACAATATTTCCTAATAAACGGCGTTAGAAAGAAATTCATGATAATAAATTACTATTTCCATCGCATGCTTTGATTCAGCTTGTAACACAAAACTTGAACTTCATTAGAACTTTTGTTTCGACTTCACCAAAATGGACTGTTATCAATTAAATTTTGTATTACAAGCGAACCTACTGCCAATATCGAATAAACAAAATGTCAAAGATTGGAGGAAACTTCTTCACTTCTTCGCTTTTATTAACAAAGTTTGGAGCAAAATTCATTAGTTACAATCAGATATTTTTAATTAGCTTAATAATGTCAGCTATCTCTTTTTTGAAATTTTCATTTGACAGAACACAGACGGCGTCGTGGCCCAAGGTTTGTAAAGTAAGATAGGTAGCATGGTAACTTGAACGGAATGGAGGGGTTACGATAAAGGCGGCCATCTTCCGCGTCATCGTGCCTGCCGAAACTTAATTGTACGTATGTATTTTTTTAGACGTGTATAATCTAATTGACAATTACTGTTAAAGAGAAAAGACTCATAGTATATAGAAGTTTATAACCTGTGTATTTACAGAAATAATTTTAAGGTAAACAGTTTTTATTATTTTCCGTTCATAATAATAAATAACAATGTTACATACAATTATTAGATGACTGAAGGAAAGGTTTGTAGTGTAGCTGTTTGCAAGAACAACTCAAAAAAGGCAAAAGAGAGTGGTGAGATGTTGATGTTTTTTTCCTTCCCTAAAAAAATTACTTAATACACTAAATAAAATTTATTTTCATATGATACAAAGAAATATTAGAAAAAACCAATGAGTGATTTTTTCTTATTAATTGCTGTGTCTAATATGACATGATAAAATTTAATGGCCCTCTTGTTAAATTTTATTAATAAATTATTGTATGCGCATCTAATTCTAATACAAAATTTGCATTAAAATTTTTTAATACTACATAATTGTAAATGTTGGCCTGGGGAAAAATTTCTACTCTTTTAACTTTTTTTTCATTATTACACTTTAGAAAAAAACTATGTATTTGTTTATTATTATTTACAAATTATTTATTAATGTAAATATTTCAAAAATTATATATTAAGTAAAGCCAGGAATAAAACGGTAGTCGCTACATGTAACGCGTACTCAGTGTGCGCATTGCGCGCGAAAGCGCAGTCAAAATACATACAGCAAATACAAATACAGCAAATCAAAAAATGTTCGTTTTGAGATGTACAATAAGAATGTATAACTCAATTGCTGATATTTATAGATTAACTTTCCTCAAAATGCGTATAAACAAATTACTTATCTTTCTTCCGCAAAAATTTCAGGCTCTCATCACTTGTAAAATTTTTCAAGAGCATGGTGGGATATTTCACTATAAAAGATTTTAAAGCTTGAAGCTTTAGCTTTAAAATGAGACCTGGTAGAACTTTCTACGTTGAATAGGAGCCGAGTTATGAGTGAAATAGTGCGAAAAAGTCGTAATTATGCAATTTGTTAATAACAAATGTGCAATATCTCCGGTTCTAATCAGTCGATTTTAATTTTTCAAAAAGATTTTTCTTTGTTTTTGTATCAGAAATCATAAAAAATTTGAAAACTCTCCCTTCCATTGTTAACTTTGAAGTTATAGCCTTATAAACAATTAAAATGTTAATAACAATTTTTCTTGCATGATTCCGTAAAATTGAGTTGCATATTTAGATTCAGCATGAAAAAATACGTCGAAAACACCTATTTACTCGTCGCGACCTCAAAGGGTCACGGGAAGGTTCATGGCCCCCGTACTATAGGGCGAAAATTAGTATCATGTATGTTTCTTCATCTATCTTATAACTTATTAAATTCGCTAAGAATTATATAAAGCAATGAAATCAAGACTGAAGTCTCGGGCAAGAAATTGCACACAAGATTAAAAGAACCTACTTCAGTCCCTTGATATAAAATGTACTTCTTTAACTGCATACATTAATTAGTTATAAATTTGATATATAGTAATGTCAATATTAAATTCCAAGGAAAACGTTATCGATGTTAATAATCATTAATCAAAAAAGTCAATTTATTAACTTGTGCTTGTACATTAAAAAATACAAAATACGGAATTCAAATTCATAACTAATTATACTTCTATACTAATGGTTTGAATGCCAGAAATTCGGATGGGCAGGCAGAGTGACGCGTTCCCGCATTTTAAATAGTGATCTCTGATTGGTCGAAAGTTACCATGCTACCTATCTTACTTTACAAACCTTGGTCGTGGCCGCCGTCGAACGTCGCCGCCGAAGCGCCTGATGTCACAAAATGTCAAATTTTGGCGCTCCTGGCGGCTCGAAATTTCGACAGGGCCGGCGGAGCTCACGGTTGCCAATCGATTCCGTCTTCTCCCTTTCCGTATCGCCATCGTTCGGCGTTTCAGAGAGCGTTTTCAAAAAGATACGAGCTTTTTAGAATCGGTCTGCTTCGAGAACGGCGAAAAACGCATTTCTGGAGCTCCTCGAAGCGACTACTCCTGCAAAACAGCCCGAAAACCTTGCGTTTCGCTTCAAAGCCGAATATCTCGCTAAATAGGCCGTTTTCGGCCAAAATGCCCATATGTAACGAAATTATAGTAAAATAAATTATCTACATCTATGCTGTGTTTTATTTGTCTACCATAACTATTAAGAAAGTTGTGGCCCTTACGAAATGCCGCTTTGCAGTGAAACGGGACATTTTGTCGCCGTCAAATAATTTCTACTTAATCTCATGCTGTAGCTGAAACATTTCATAAAGACGACAGAGTAGTCCAGCGGTTACATCTCCACCTTAAATGTCACCGCGTCAGCATGCTGATCCTGGCTAGGCAACTGTTCTGTACCATTTAATTCTAATAAATCTATTTTGCTTGCTTTGCTACAAATTACACGTACATAAACAAATAAATACGTTGGATATTAATGATTATAAGAAATTACATAACGAAATCACTTGGGCTACTGTAGCGTAGCAGCTATCGTAGGGCACAAGCTTTACCCGGATAAGTGATGTACGTGCCTACGATAAAATTTCTCTAGTTCAGATTATCTCAGGGCGTTAAGCCCAAGTTTACATAAACTATGACAAATTATTAGTTTACTTACTTAACAAATCACTGAGGCTTCCATACGTACTGGTCGCAGACGAAATAATGACGCTTTCTTTAAAAATGAAATGCACTATATTATACAATTTACAGATATTGGTTCTCTAGCATGTAACCTGGCGATGTTTAAAAGGTGTGGCAAATTTCTCGATTAATAAGTTACAACAATAATAAAATGCCTCGTGTAGCTACACATCGGTTTACAATGTCCTCATAAATGGTCATAAATTCTGCCACAATGGGTCTAATTTAGAGAACCTCTTTAAATAAACATAAATTCATAAAATCTTTAAATATGTACAAGTTAAAATACAAAAGTATGAATTGATATAACCGAGCCGAACCACTGAAGGTGGTCCCCGGTAAGTAAGAACAACAACACACTTATTTAGGGTGGTACGATACCGACTTCGACGTGAGGTGTCTTCGGGACAAAAGAAATTGACCCAAGGATGGGGTTGATTATAGCCCTGGAACTTTCTACTGTGTGTGGATGCCCCATCCGTGGAACTTCACTGATGTGTGTAGAAGCCCCGTCCGTGGAACCCTCACTGATGAGGGAATAATCCACCAATGTTCCTCGAAAGCCACAGTTGGATGAATGGGGTCGAGTCTGCCTTTCAAGTTGACACGATATTTCCAAAGAAAAGCCTTGTATAATGAAATATCCTGCTTCCGCAGTTAAAATTTACTCACAACCACAAAATATTCCGCTAAACGGAACAACAACAGATTGAGAAAATTTCCTTGGGTTGATAATTCCAAAATCCACCAGGATGCCTTGAATAAACCGAGGTTCGTAGAATTATCAACTACCTACGCCAACAAAAATGGTTGCCTTCCGTTTCTCTGCTTTTCACGTGCCGCAAGTGTATCGCTCTCCCGTGGAGAATAGCGAAATGTGTTACGGACGTACCAGTTGTTATTATACGGCCCACAAAACGCTAAGGCGTATGGTGGGTCGCATACGCTAGAGGTCCGCAACAGTTTGCTTGCCTTGAATGCGGAAGGTCCCCGGTTCAATCCTTTCACGTCGCTACTTTTTTTGCAATATATCTCTAAAATTTTGTCTGTGTAATATAACAATTTCAGAAAAATTTTAGGTGGTATACCGTTTTTGGATTTTTCACTGGAATCACTCATGTTTAATTGGTTTTTAGCTCAAACTACACGAATACACAATGACAATAGTTATTACTTTGATAACTAACTTGAATTTTTTAAAACGAATAGTTGCTGTACTTAAATGAACTGTGATTGGCCGATTTCATATTCATCCTAGAACGTATATATCCGTTCAGTTAACTGGAATGGCCCACTTACCCATTCGACAGACTGCACGGCAAACAGCAAATTTACATAAAAAATTTAAATAGGTTTTCCTCATTTTAGTCCTAGCAATGGGGGGTTTATATTCGCAAAAAGTCGGAAAGAAATTAAATTTGGTGGGATGGTAGACATAGGTCCCCTGAAAGTACACCTTAGTTTGCGACCTCGGGGGTTGCTGCTCGAGGAGTGGGGAAATGAAAACTCTACTTCACGACACTTTTCGGAAATAGCGCCGTTGTGGTAAGTGCTATCGAAAAAAGTTCAAATGAAATATATAGAGAACAAAATTGTGCATAAATTTGTTGTTTGCATTTTTCGCCTGCGACCGACAGTTTCAGTTCTACGGTGCGCCAAAGTTGATTTGCAAGATCTCTTTAAGAAAAAAAATATTACAGGATTGATTCATAGCGATCTTCGTTTTAATCCGCGATGAAATTCTGATTTTGTTGAAAATTGCAAATCAAATCCCAACTTTGGCACTCCGTAGAACGGAAACTGTCGAAAAATTTTTTTTTTGACATCAACCGCCCCCCACCCCCTCTTCTATCACACCCAGTACCACCACCACACTATTACGAAAGAGAGTAAAAAAATTAAAATGTGGCTTAGTGTATATACAAGAACGAAACATCTCAAAAAATCTTTTTGGCGTTACCTAACCCCTCTACCACCCCCATGGCCACCCCCACCCTATTATTAATTAAAGGGAGTAAAAATGGAAAACGAAAAACTGAAAACTGAAAAACTGAAAAATGAAAGACTGAAAAAATGAAAGACTGAGAAAATTAAAAACTGAATAAATTAAAAACTGAAAAAATTAAGAACTGAAAAAATGAAAAAAAATGAAAAATGAAAAATAAAAATTAATATTAATTTTGATCCTCATTTAGAGAAAAGTTCTTAAAATTTTGAACCTAATCAGAGGACAAATCTTGTACTTTTGAGCCGCATGGTTATGCGAAGCCGGAGGCCGAGCTCAATAATGCCGAAGGCATCAGCCCTCCGCGTAGGAGCTAGAATGAATTCAAGTTTATTAATAAAATATTGCAAATGCACGTTGCTTTTTAAATATAAATTACTCAAGAACGGCTTGGTTTATTGAAATGTAACAAGACTACCTTTTTTATTTCTAATGATCTCAAAAATAGCTTTTTATAAAACTTTTTAGAAATATGAAAATGAGGTATGAGGTATGAGGAAATACTGACAGTCGCCCCCTAAAATTTCCCCATGAGAGAAAGAGAGGCCTTGACTAATTCAATGTAAACTAGTGTTCGGATAACCTATGACTAGGTTTTAAATATGAATTTGGTATTTTAAATTTGAACCGCCTTGTATACGCAACTCTCAATTTCAAATTAAATCTTTATTAAAAAAAAAAAAAAACGGCAAGCGACTAATATAAAACAAGTCCGTCATTACTTTCGGTGCATTGTGTGAATAACAGGTTTTCTTACCCTATAAAAACTGACATATGATAAGACTGTCCTCTTTTTACACCATCTTTTTTGTAGTATTTGTCCGCGTCGAGTGAGTAAGTTTGTAGTATCCACTCAAAGGAAAGTGATGTCATAAAGAAGATGATGACGTACTTATTTTCCTTTTTTCGTAAGTAAAACTAATAAATGTGCGTTTAGCCCCCTTTTCTTTTCTTTGTTCCATTTTGTCACCGCGCTATATTTTTAGAAAACATATATTATTAGTTCATTTTGTTTCCATCTTATACGTCAGTTTAAGTAAATAAAAAACAAATCATTCTCTATTCCACACAATCTCCTTACGAGATTCGAAATATGCATGCTCTTTATGTAGACATTTGACGACACAAAATAAAATTTATTAATTAATACAACGATTAATGCATACAACGAGGATGAAATTAAAACAAATATTTGCAGTCTCAAGCCAAATAAGAATTAAAGCAACAGCTAACAATAAATATCCTCTAGAACATTCAAAATGGTGATAAATACTCTTCCTATTTTCATTAAATATCATTATTAGACAGCCACATGTAATCATTAATTAAATCCACCTTTATTGCAGCTTTCTACAAGTGAATAAAACGAATGTGTAAAGTACTGGCATATTTCCTAAATATCTAATTTTCCTAAAATACTGGGAGCACTAACAAAAACCAAATGTTTAGAGCTTTAGTAATCCACAAAATTGCTTTGAATCTTTTGATTAGTTGTTAAGTAGAATGTCAATTTTAGAAAAAATACTGAAGAAAATATTTTTTTTAGTTGGGATGTTATATTAAATTACATAACAAGGATGGAAAGTGAAATTTAACACACAAGGGGGAATGTCGAAGCACGAGGCTGCAGTCCGAGTATGGAAAGCACACAAGTATGTAGGACACTTTTCACCGACTTGTGTATAGCCATTTGCAATTTAACAGTGCAGATAAAAAACGCAACAAAAACTTTACGACCTCATTAAAATACCGTTACTATCTGTACTATTTCGTCCGCAAATTAAATCACTGATAATTTATAAGTTTTAATGTATGTCGGCTTCTATGATGACACGATACCGAATGGTTCATCGGCGTTAATAATGAGCTCACCAAGTTTTTATTGTATTTTTTATTTGCACGGTAAATCTGCAGGTTACTTTACTATATTTTCTAGGACCAGAAAAACAAAAATAGTTTTCATAATTTAATAAACTTCGTACTTTTTACTACAGCATCAATAATTTAGTCAGTATTTATATTTTAATATTATATTACATGTAAATATTCAGCTTCAGGACTCCCAGGGGACCGACAAATTGTGCATTAAATATTTTATTAAATGTTTTCAATCTCACTCAATATAATTTCATTTTCAACAACAGCAGTAAACTACTTGATTTAGTTCTCTACGACAAAGACTGCAGCGTTGATCGGTCCATCGATCCGTTTTTTAATAAGAATATTCAACATCCGGACTTGCATATCACTGTCCAGCTGAGAGATCATATTAATACGAAAAGTAAATCACCTTTATATAATAGTGATTACTGTTATAATTTTCGTAAAGCAAATTTTCCGTTGCAATACAAACTAATTGCTGGCATAGACTGGAAATTTCTTGTAACTTGTTCCAATTTTGAAGATATGACTTCTCACTTCTATGATAAACTTTACTGTATTTTTGACCTCTGTATACCCAGATTTCCTGGTGCTAAAAATAATACCCTTCTTGGTATAACATTGAGATAATAAGGAATATCAAGCTGAATACCAAACACTGGGGCGATTATAATATGTATGGTAATTTGAGGGCCTTTGATGATTATCTAAAATAAAATCAGACATTGGTGCAATCTAACAAGGATTATATAAGAACAGGTGAAATAAATATTGAAAATGATGCAGCAAATTTTGGTCTTTTATCTGGTCTTATAACGAGATACAGCTTGTTGATTTTAACAATGTTTTAAACGCTTTAGCAGATTTTTTCTGTAAATTTTTTTTACCATCACCTAGGTCTACTAACCAGTTTTTGAATGAACAAATTGTAAATACAACTAAGTATTCACTTATTAAGGTGAATATAGACTTTACACTTTCATTGTGCATCGCGGATGATTCATCTGCAGTGAAATGTGTAAATATTATTTTCATCTGCGTTCCATCCAAAGTGATCATCCAAATTATTCAGTAAACAAAGTAGAGGTACTCTCTACTTTAGATGTAATCATATTCACTGCAAATGAATCATCCGAGATGAACATTGAAAGTGTAAAGTCTATATTCGCCTCTTACAAGAACTGTCTTAAAAAAACTGAAACCTAAATTGACTACGGGTCCTGACGGAATACCTTCTTTTCTACTGAAGAATTGTGCTCACATTCTTGCGTACCCTCTAAAAGTCACATTAAACATGTGTATTCGTAATTATTGTGAGTTGCCTGTATTATGGAAACAGCCAAAAGTAAGTTCTGTATATAAAAGAGATGGTAAGTTTGATATTAGCAATTGTTGTAAAGTTTTGGAAATCTTGCTACATGATTTTCTATATCATTATGTGTCCAACAAAATCCTATCAACACGGTTTTATGAAGGGCGGATCTACTGCAACAAATCTGATTTGTGTTACTCAATTTATAGCAGAAACTATAGATACGCGGATACAAACTGATGTTATTTATACGAATTTTTCGAAAGTATTTGATAGACTCGATTTCAACAGGGTTCTACACAAACTGCATTTAATCGGCTTATCCGATTCTCTGTTAAACTTCTCTAGGTTATACCTATATAACAGGACTCAATTTGTTGTATCCAATGGTTCTAAGTCTGCTGAATATATCGTAACATCTGGCGTTCCACAGGGGTCCATCTTTGGCCCCCTGTTGTTCATTATTTTTATAAACGATATTGTAGATGTGTTGGATGTGAAGTGTCTTATTTATGCGGATGATTTAAAGATTTATGCTAAAGTTAACAGCCACAGTGATTGTCTCCGTCTTCAAAACAATTTATACAGTGTAAACGCTTGGTGTCAGGAAAACAAGTTGTCGTTAAATGCCAGTAAATGCAATCTCATACCTTTTACTTTTACTTGCATCGTGACAACATGGTTTGAGACCTGGTAAATCTACAGAAACTGCGTCTTTTTACTTTATTGACTATGTCTACAAAAATTTGGATCAGGGCAAATATGTTGTCTCTATTTTGTTTCACTTAACTAGTGCATTTGACACTCTTAATAATGCATTTTTGGCGACTTGAACTTAGAAAATATTGAAATTCGAGGCAAATTTTTAGTCTGGTTAATATCTTATATGAGTAACCGAAAACTAACTGTTAAATATCAAAATGTAGCTTCTGATTTAAATGACATTAATTTAGATATTCCTCAAGGATCTGTTTTAGGTCCGCTGTTATTCTCTTTGTATATAAATGATCTTCCTAAATTTTTCAATGAAGGTAATATCACAATGTATGCAGATGATACAGCGGTATCAGTTTATGCTTCAACTCCTGAGGAACCCTGTATAAAGATTGGCTATGTCTGTGAGACCATGAGTGCATGGTGTCAGCGTAATAGACTCATTTTAAGTGAAAAAAAACTGAATATATCAATTTTAACCTTAGAAAACCTTTGACTCAGGATTTGATACCTTTTTCAACTGATTTCAAATATTTAGGAACATACCTTGATAGTAACCTCGGTTGGATATAATGTTTGCAACCAATTAAATAAGGCTTATTACGCCATATTGCAAGTATAGAATTAGTATTTTCATGTTTTATGTTTTACATATTTATCATTATTTATTCTTATTTTGACTTGTCCTATATCATTGTCTATGATCGAAAGGATAAGTAAAGATTATTACTATTATTTTTCTACAAAGTCCATGCATATAATTTACGATTATAACCTAGATAACGTCAGTTTGAACCGCCCCTCTACCTTTTGCGATATTGGCGTAATTTCTGATATCATGCTTTCTCTTGCCGCTCACTCTGACCTTAGAAGAAGTAAGTAGTATGGGTTTCTGGTGCGAAATAGTCGTAATTTTACTTACCTGTCTACATTACTTTTATTACATCTAAACTTTGAATACGCTTCTTTTCTATAGTCCACATATCACTTATGTCAATAATTTGGAATCAGTCCAACATTGATTTTTAAAATTCTTTAGTTTTAAATCGGACGGTGTTTATCCAGCCTTAGGTATTCCGCAAGAGGAGCTGCATGATAAACACGACATGAAAAGTCTTGAGGGTAAACCAGGGTAAACTCAAGGAATAATCTAACGTTTTATCTGTCAACACCTCATTCTAATGTTCTTAAATATTCTTCGCTTTGTATGTTTTACAATATTTGTAATGCAAATGATAGCCATCTTGATATATTTAATTGCAGTCTCAATGATATTAATGTATTACTTTAGATGAGCTTTGTTCCTTTTCATTGTTTTTTCTTACTATTTTGTAAAGCTGTGTATAATTTTTGTATTTATTTTAACCGTCTTTATGTTATATTTACCAATCTGTATTATTCTGAGAATATACTTGTTCTCTGAATGCATAGTCGATATTTTACATGTCATAATATTCATGAATACTATTCTTCTTACTGTACAGGGCAGGGTTTTGTTTTTCTTATCTTCCTATTCTCTAATTGGGATTTTTATCTGTAGAACATTGACTATAATAAATAAAATAAATTGAAATTGTTCGGATTATGATTAGATATAGTTTTAATAAAGCGTTATCTATAAAAATTTTACATTAAATTTATTATTTTGACAGATCCAGAGCACGGCCAACTTACGCAAACAACTTGCCAGATGCCTCTACAGAACCCAACGTTTCACAGTTTAACAGTATCTACTGTTAATATTTTCCTAACGTATGTGTACGTTAGGAAAATAACGCATACGGTTGATAACATTAAGAGAATATGAACGCTTTTTTGGGGAATTGTGGGAGTTCAAACAAAAAAGAACGGAACTTTCTATAATACGTTGTACACTTAAAATATATTGAATGAAAACAAACATCATTTTAAGAAATAAATAAATAAACGTACCTATACAATTTTTAATAAACGGTGAAATTATCAAATATACCATTAACATTGTATTCATCCTGCATGCTAATATTGCTGTAAAGAATCTCATAGCCCTCATCATTTACATTGAAGACTGATAAGTTAGACATTTTTTAATAAAAAATATGACAACTTCATTTTTCTTATTTCTCCTCAGATATTGTCTATTGTTTGTAAGCAATTTTCTACAGGAAATACTATATTTATCACAGTATATCTTAAAGCTATTGAACAAGAATAAGGTAAGATACAGATCCCCTGATAACAACTTTTTCCCGACCTAAAACACTGCCACAGTTTTGTAAATTGTTACCAATATTACGTAAAGATCTACGAGGTTGTTCTGATTCGATTGAAAAGTTTACGAAGAAAGTATGTGAAAGGCAAGCAGAAAGAATACAATAACATTCTGTTTATTTAAGGAAAATGGGATTTAATGTACAAGTGGCAGAGCAGCATTCAAATACGATAATCATAGAAAAAGCGGATCAGGTTTTTCGAATCATTTATGTTTACACGAAAAGTTATTTAAGCTTGTTTCCGGTTCTTTCTTAAAATAAATACGTTTTAGAATTTTAAGCACATACCGAATTTTATTTTACAATTAACTCACATAACTGTTACACAGCGTATCATACTGGAGGATGTAATACCCTTACTTGCTACTTTAAACTTGCAATTGTAAAAATTCCTTCGTTTGTACGCCTTCGTAGTTTTGACGCTTTAGGTCAATTACATAATCTATAAAAAGAATAAAAACCACAGAGTGTAAACATATGGGTTTATTTATTAACTCGGAATATATCATGTAGATTTTCATAAAATTGAAAGTGAAAATATACTTCTAATTATTATGAATAACTATGTCAAATTTCAAGCAAAAATATTTAGTACAACGACTGGATGAAACGATTTACCTCAAATATTGATTAGTCTATTATTTGTGTGCTATTCAACACATGAGAGAGATTTTTCTCCTAATGTAGGATTATTTCTACATTTCACTGTGACAACGAAGACACTTCTTTGAATTATTTTTTTAATGATAATGTTTATTATAATTTTTTGGAAAATATATATTAACGCTTTCGAAAATTGCCCCCTATTATCTGGCTTCGTAGCAGATAGTTGTATAAATAATAACAATCATTCCACAGTTATTACGATTTAAATTTATTTCAATAATAGATCTTAAAACAATTTCAAAAGAAAATAATAATATTATATTTCTGTGTTTGATTATGATCATTTTTTAAATGACTTACATTTAATAGATACAATAGATAGGAATTACATATTTAGCTTAGATGACGTTGATCAGATTGCTGAGTTTATCAATACTGATATCTATATTTTTGATATACATGCACCAGTTGACAGATAATTTGAAACTCCTGATGAAGCTTAGAAAGAAATTATATAGTAAATACAAACAGACAAAAACCGTCGCTGCTTGGAATGAGTATAAAGAAATAAGAAATTTTGTTAATACATGCGTTAAACATGAAAAAAGCCGTTGGAAGCTCTTAAAAGCTCTTAATGTTCAGTTAACTAAAGGTTCTGTTCCACTAAGCGTTGTTACCTCTAATGATTTTTTTAATTCATTCGCTAATCATCCTACTCAGGCTAATCCTAATAATGACTTAATTATAAAGAAACATTTTAATAATAAATTTACCGGAAACATTGAAGAACTTACCTTTACTGTACCTGTACTGCTCTCTTAAAAGTAACAGACGACATTTTTAAAGAAACTGATGTTAATAATCAAGTCTGCCTTAGTCTTTTGGATTACAGTAAGGCCTTTGGTACCTTAGATTATGCTACCTTTTGTATTAAGTTAAGGTATTTTGGTTTGGTTTTTATAACACTGCTATTTCGTTTTCTAAAAATTGTGAAGAATAATATTTCAAATTTTATAGACAGTACTAGGGGCGTCCCGCAGGTTCGTATTTTGGAGCTCTTACTGTTTTCTATTTATACAACTGATTTTAACGGATATCTTAAATACTGTCAGTGCCACCAATTTGCCGATGATATATTTTCTTAATTTACAAAATCCCTTAATGGCAGAATCTAAAATTAATGAGGATTTACAAGTTATCTCTGAGGTCTCGTCAGCTCACAGACTGATCTTAAACGAGTTGAAAATTCAGTTGTTGGTATTCGGAAGTAAAAATGAAAGTACTCTAAGAGATTCTGACTTTATAATTAAATTAAATGACCAGACAGTTTCAGCTAGTGATTGTTGCAAGAACCTTGGGTTATGAATTGATGTTAACTTTGTCCAAAAATCCTATACTAAGTTGAAACTGTTGTACGTTCATAAATATATTCTTAGCACTGTTGTAAAATTAAAGTTACGCGATTTACTTATCTTATCATCCGTAACTTATTGTGACATTGTATATTGGCCAGCTCTACATTATAAAGATAAGGTTAGTTTGCAGATAATCCAGAATGTGTGTATGAGGTTTGGTTATAATCTGCGTTAATATGACCAGTTTTTTGGCATCTAATCGGCTCAATATTGCAGAAGGATTTAATTCACATATGTCATCCATGGTATATAAACTCTTGAAGTATCTTAAACCTGAATACTAACTAAATTAATGGGAAATAATGATTTACACACAGATTCCAGTTCCATTTGCCAGCGTGATCGTTTTAGAATCCCTAAGCATAGAACAGCCCAATTTCAACGTTCTTTTAGTTACAATGCGGTAAAAATCTTCAATACTTTACCTAACAATGTCAGGTCCAGTCTACTCTCTACATTCTTTTAAAAAACGTGCAAAAGATCTAATATTAACTCTGAGGGAATAATTTATAATATTTGTAATTATCATTTTGTAATATGTATCATGTATAGTATAACGTAGTTTTGGGTTTGGTTTTTTATATACTGTTTATCATTATCTTAAAATATTTTTATTTGCATTTCCTACTTTTATACATTCTCTTTACGCGGATGGTTCTATGGAAGAGCATATAATATATGAATGCTGTCATCCTTTTCCAATTTGTATTTTTTACTTGCTTTTCTTTCAGTGTAATAAAAGATATGTTATTATTATTATTTATTTATTTTATTTATTTATTTGTCTGGTCGATAGCCTAGTGGGTTAAGGCGCGAGGTGGCAATCGCGATTAATCACACGGATATCGCACCACCGGGTTCGAATCCTGGCTCCGGCACTGGCACTGCCAGAGGAAATGGTTGTATGTCCACGTTTTGTCAATGTGTAACCCCCTTTCGCACAAGCCCTAGCTTCTGGAATTGGGGGGTGTCTAATTTCTGTGGTGTGGTGTTTATTTATTTATTATATACCACGCCACAGTATAAACCAATTACGTAGTGGGAAAAATAAGATAAAAACAACATAAGATCATGCAATACAATAAGTTCAATACAATGTGAGATCAGCATATTCAGTATAAAAAGAGATATAATGTACAATATACAAAAAGAGGTAGAAAGGTAATAAAGAAACAATAAAAGCACAATAAACCAAGGGATTGAAGAGTTCATTAAGATTTATGCTGAGATGACTAGGAAAAATACTTTTAATATTTGCTATATTAGAGTGAAACATATCAAGCTGATCCTCTATAGACATGTAGTTGTTGAAATAAAGCACAAAGGTGAGAATTTCAGTACGTTTGTCCGAGGGGTGGGAAGATAAAACGTATTACGCTTACGTGTTTCAAGTGTAGGAGCATGAAAATTTAATATACCGGGTGTGACAGGATCATGGTATACCCCCTTTTCTCCTTTACTTTTGAAGATAATTGATTGAAATTTAGGATGTATTACATACATCAAATAGCGGCACATTTTGAAGTACAATTGGTTTCTTTCACTTCAGGTTTCTAACTAACTTATGATTATTTTTAAATGGAACACTCTGTATATTACTGCATTTTTGAAGTCTGCATAATTTTCTGAATCCAACGATGCCAAATAAGTGACATTTCAAATATCTTTTTTTTTTATAATATAATTTTTAGTTTTCCATTTAAGTGTACCATGACGGTTCCGATTTATTCTAACTGTCCCGTGTAATGCCACAAAAATCAAAATCCCGTTAAAAACACTAAATTACGTGATTTATGAGCAAATAAAATTCACCAAAATTGTTTTTGGAGCAAAACTCAATTTTTTCACACGGAAGCATATCGGTACCATGGAACTTATTCATATGTCGTATTAAAACGTGCGATAAATACAAATAAAATTACAGCTAAAAGAAAATAAGAAAATACAATTTTATTTTAATTATATTGTTACACATAAGGTGGTTTTGGAATACAAAAAATTAACAGAAAACATTACAATAGTTGTTCAAAATGCTGTTCATCAACGTCAATGCACTTCTGAACTCGCATACTTGTTTCTCGAAGAACGTTCGAATTGCTGGGCCGTTATGCTATTAATTTCTCGTCTTACTCGTAGCTCCAGGTCTTCATGGATTGTAACGGCGGTTGCATAGACAATATTTTTTAAGTAACTGCAAATTAAGAAATCAAGGGGCGTTAAATCAGGCGACCTTGGAGGCCACCTCACAGGACCATTCGTCGAAATTACGTTTTCTCTGAATCTCCGTAAAAGGTAATCAATTACTATCCTTGAATTATGGAGAGGAGCGCCATCATGTTGGAAATACATTCCCTGTCTTAAATCTAAAGGTAATTCATCTAAAATATCCTGAATCTCATTTTCCAGGAATCACAAGTATCTGGCACCAGTCAGAGGTCCTTCAAATATTATTGGATAAATGATTCTACTACCGATTATTCCAAACCAAACATTGAAACCGAACCGCACTTGAAAGTTATCCTTCCGTAATAAATTTTGATTTTCTTGTGACCAATATTTTGTATTTTGTCGGTTAAATAATCCCAAATTTGTAAACCTAGACTCGTCCGAAAATAAAATCAGTCCCAAAGAATCATTATTTGGCTGCACGTTATTATACAAAATCCAATATACAAATTCCAATTCAAACCCAACTTGACTTAAAGAAACAGTCTTTTTTATCAACTTCTATTCAAGCCAAAACATTAATTTCCGTTTCTTCGTCAATAATGAAGCTTTCTTCGGGATCATTGTTGGGTTCTCTTCGGAATTGGTTTTCAACACGTTTAAAATAATTTTTCGCTGGACATTGTCTATCAGGATATCGTTGGGCATAAAGGTCGGTAGCCGTAACTGCATTCGTTTCTTTTAGATTCCCCATAAATAATTAACATGTCTACTTTTTCATCTCTTGTTAAATTTGCGGCATTTTGAATACAATTAACAAGATTTTTAAAAAAAATTTAAAGACACAATAAAAATGCCGTTAAACCAACAAATGTTTGACAAGTTAAATATTCCGCTGTTTTCAAAGCCACCTTAGTTAGTGCTTAACATTTAATTAGAACAAAATTGTATTTTTCTTATTTTCTTTTAGCTGTAACTTTGTTTGTATTTATCGCACATTTTAATGCGACATACCACGGTACCGAAATGGTTCCATTTGAAAAAATTGACTTTTGCCCCAAAAACAATTTTGGTGAATTTTATTTGCTCATAAATCACGTAATTTAGTGTTTTTAATGGGATTTTCATTTTTGTAGCATTACACGGGTTATTTAGAATAAATCGAAACCGTCATGGCACACTTAAATGGAAAACTAAAAATTATATTATAAAAAAATTGATGTTTGAAATGTCACTTATTTGGCATCGTTGGATTCAGAAAATTATGTAGAATTCAAAAATGTAATAATATACGGGGTGTTCTATTTAAAAATCGAAAGTTAGTGTCACTTTCGGCGAAACCGGAAGTGAAAATAAAATCAGTTGTATGCCAAAAAGTGCCGCCTATTATGTATGTAGTATATCCTAAATTTCAATCAATTATCTTCAAAACTATAGGAGAAAATGAGGTATACCATAATCCTGTTACACCCGGTATATATATATATATAGGTATACACGATATCTGGGCAGCCAACTAGACCATGAATTAATTTGTGTAAAAACAAGAGAGAAAAAGTTTCCCCCGTCGAGTAAGCTACAAATGCCGAATCTGTTTAGCAACTGATCATAGTCAAAGCCTATCGCCGAATATACATTATCCAATTCGTATGAAGCAAATTTTAGACAGCGACGTTGAATATTCTCGAGACTTACAATATTTACTATACTTCTAAATAAATGAAGCATATTCTAGCCTAGATTTAACAAATGCAGTATATAGCAGATTCAACAAATCAATGTCATTAATCACATGAGTTTCTAATCACAAAACCCAAGTCTTTATAAGCAGACAGGACAATATTTTCCATATGTTTGTTAAAATTTAGTTTCGAGTCAAAACGAACACCCAGATCCTTGAATTTGTCTTATCCGTTCAGGACAGTACCGTCCAGTTCATAAACGAATATTAACGGCTGTTTTTTCCTGCTGAAAGACTAGACGTTACATTTGGTGATGTTTCACGGCAGATTATTACGACAACACCAATCATTTAGATTCCCTTGGAGAAGCGTGCATTCCTCGACGGTATCAGCAGTGCAGAAGAGTGCTTCATGTCACCGGCATGAAGCAGACATGTGACATCGACACTTGTAACTATATCATTAATAAATCAAATAAATAATAGAGGTCCCAGTAATAAGCCTTGGGGCACTCCAGATGTAGCCAGAAATTTCTCAGGATTAAAACTGCTGTACTCTACGTATTGATTCCTGCCAGTTAAAATAGAGGAAAGCAGGGATACTAAGAAATTCCAAAAACCAAATCTTTTAGGCTTACTAAGAAGGATGCCATGGTCAAGCTTGTCAAAGTCTTTGGAAATATCGGTGTATATAATGTTTACCCGCGTCAATAGCCTCTGATATGAATTGGGTGACAGTAAATAAATTTGTAACGGTTGATATACCCTTGACAAATCCGTGTTGGGAAATACTGATCTGCCCTCGTGTATTATGATAAATTTCGTCATATAAAGAAATTTCGAACACCTTAGTGAAATTGCAGATTATAGTAATAGGACGGTAATTTTCAACGTTAAATTTATCCCCTTTTTTTAATGATTGGACACACCTTGGATAGCTTCCATCGGCCTGGAAGTATTCCTGATTTTAGACATAAATTAAAAATTATCGTCAGAGGGTAGACAAATCTCTAATAATGAAAGCAGCTATATCATCATTATAATTAGAAGTATTTATTTCTCATTATTATTTCATCTTTTATGTACACCAATCAGTTCAGAAATCAATAAAATTCGGATGCATTGAGTTGGTAATACAGTAGCGGCGTGCTTGTCGTCAGTCATATGCCTTAATGGCAAATAACATCAGAATGTGTCAGGAGGCAGATCCGAACAACGTTCAGCATGTCATATCTAACACTCGTGCCTGTGTTTATGGCCCACGATAAATCCAACCAATGGATTTACACCCAAACCATATTTCACGCAAGTACAACATATAACCTGTCTCCGTCTTCCTTCGGTAATACAGATGTGCAAGAAATGATGTTGATTATGAGAGAATTTGATTTTGTTGTGTTGAGAAGGAGCGGGTCGTATGTGGTATCGGAAGATAAAGTAATAGGAAAACTGTGAACAGAAAAACAATTAATAATGAGAGTTGAATAACCATTATATAAAAATCGATCTGGGACAACTTAGAGAAATTTTCCTATTTAGGGATAACTAAATTATTATTTCAAATTATTGCAAATCTGCCGAACTAAGATGCCCTGTTCTTGCCTATTACAATGACCACCAGCCCCCGAAGATTTGCTGAAAATAATCTTTGTTCGTGGAAGAGCAGGATGTGGGCCAGCTTTTGGATGCAGGAAAAGTGGTTTGCATTGCTCTCCAGCTTATTCACAGTGCAAAGACCATAGATGCTTGAATGCCATACCAGTGATATCAATGAAGTAAGAGAATGAGGACAATAAGCAAAGCTATTATTTGTAAAAATTGTTTGTTTATAATTTTTTTCCTGATTTTTCAAAGTAAATATTTTACTACGATCGAAATTTCATATTGTTTTATTTGAATAATTCTTCAACCTTGATGTTAACACTTTTTAATCAAATTTTATATATATATATATATATATATATATATATATATATATATATATATATTCTGAGAAGCTTCTGCGGTCGTTGGTATAAAAAATAACAAGGTTTTCGGGTTGAACCGCGTCTGAGATGGTTAATGTCTCGACGTTTCGGCCCCCGTTTTGGATCCATTTTCAAGAGAAGGGGGTCAAGAAAAAATTGTTAAAGAAAATAATGCTAGGGGTTCGTAGAACTGGTTCGATTCCGGGGACTCAATCTGCCTATTCCCCAGATCTCACCACGATCCGTCTCTAAGGTCTAAATCTGCCTACTCCTTAGTGCGAACTCGCTGGCAGTATCGGACGAAGTGTTACTTATACGAAAGCTATCTGTGGGTGGGAGAATGGTGGGGGGTTGAGGGTCTGTTGATGCATCAGAGCAGAACGGCTGCTATCAGGATTATGAGGTGTGGATGAAGATTGTGGGGCTAGTATGGAGATCAATGATTTCCAAGCGACTGGGATGACCGTCATCAATTTTATTTAGACAATTGAGACGTTTTTCGATCTCAATTGCTTCGCGGATGGTTTTGGTGTTATCGAAGTCTATATTAGGGCCTGTTAGGAGGCGGTGTTGGGCAAGTGATGATGTGGGATCGGATTTTCTAACTGCAAGACGATGTTCATATGTTCTATTGCTAATCCGTCTATTGGTTTGTCCAATGTAGGTTTGGGGACAGTTTGAGCAAGGTATACCGTGGAAATCATTAGGTATTTGGTCTTTTGGGGTTCTGATTCAATTGAAAATTGTTTGGTGTGTTGTAAATATGGTTTTTATGTTATTGGATTTCAGGACTGAAATTTTGTCTGTGACACCTTTGATATAGGGTAGGAAGGCTTTTTGCTGAGGAGGAGTTTCTGTCTGTTGAATTTGGGAAGGATTTTGTGGTTTGTGTATGGATCGCGTTATATGTTCCTTGTCGTAACCGTTGTGTAGAAGTGCTTCTTCTAATGTTTGTAGTTCGGATCCGAACTGCAAACATATGAGGAACAGTGAGATAGTTTAGCCATATTTTGACATTACCTCAAGGTAGTACGACTGTACCAAAGTGTATATATTACCAAAGTAAATCCAGGTCACAATTTACCCACCCAAAACCCTGGACAAAATTACAACTACATCAGCTACATCTTCAAAGGAAGAGGAACAAACTTCCAGGGAATTAACCATTCTGGAACCAAGATACTCCATGAGGCAAGCTCCAAATGTTGCTGTGCACTCCAGAGTTTATTCATTTGAATTTCTTTCATGAAAAAATCTGAGTATATGAAAGGGACAAATACTCGTGAACCTTTAAAATCAACAGTAGAACTTAGAGCTGATAAAACCATTCGTGATATTGCTGCACAACGCCTAGGTAACAGAAAATTATTGGTAACTTCACGAGACATCTTGGCAGCTGATGCACATTACCATAAAACCTGTTACAAAGACTACACGCGCATAAAGCCTGATAAAAATTCCCGCGACGTGGACGTATTGTACCAAACAGCCTAGAAAGACGCTTTTAATATGATTTTTTATACAATTCGAAATCAATGTTACTCTAATCCTCTAATTATTCCACTTGCAGAACTGATTTTTCAACTCGTATCTTTTATGCAATTTTAGGGCATTCGAGACGATTCATTCGACTAAGAATCACTTTCGAAGAAATTTAGAGTCAGAGTTCAACGAGTCATTACATATCATCACAGTATCACATCGAGTTTATGTCATGCCTGACAACTTGGGGGTCGAAACAATCTCCACCGAATATATACTTTTGAAGAAGAAGCTTGAGGCTCACGCTGAACAACAAAAACAAGAATCTGTGATTAATTATGTTGCCTTGCCTTTGCGAAACCAAATAAAAGGAACAGCCAAAGAACAAACTTGACCACCACATCGAGAGGAATTAAGTTCCGCATAATTTTCCTTACCTGATGGAAATTTTCTGTATATCTTACTTGGAGGAAAACAAGAGGCTTCACCTCGTAATATGAGGCTTACGTTATTTATATCTTAAGACATTATTACTGCAGTAACTTGTGGTGCAGTATGTTTTGATCCTTTGGGTTATCGAAACCTTGACAGGCAATGTTAGTTTGATTAGAACAATGAATCGATTAGACCATGGATGTTCATACTCATCCTTGGAAGAGATAAAAAACACATTGTGTATTGATAAAATTAGTACAGTAGACAGATATAGAGTTTCTCTCCCGAGCAGCATACATCCCTCAATACCTAACCTATGGTAATAGTGTCAGCTAGGAAGAGGTACTCAACGGCTTGGGAACGCCTCATCGTGTTAATGGCATAATTGTTCAGCCCAGATCCTTGTCATGTGCTCCACCTAAACCAAACGGAAGTGTCAAGAAGAAAGAAAAGAAGCGATCTATCAAATCAGTTAAGACACCACTTCTCGTGTATACAGTAGGGAAAAGGCAAGGCCTACCTCCCGTCATTTCAACTGATCTTAATGTGCATTATGTGATGCAGCTCACAATGCTCTTTAGCGAAATATTCTGTAGATAATGTTGCGCGCGGATGACACAGAATACCAGATAATCTGCTCTTGAACTGGATTCGACATTTTAACAATAAATGATGTACAAGTAACGAGAGATATGGTAGGATATCGTCCAAGAATGAATGCCGCTGCAACTAAAATCCCAACCGTGCAAGAAGTCTTACGAAATTCCATCACCATCCAGAAATCGCTACACCTTGAGAACTACCTTGAGGTAATGTTAAAATAGGGATAAACTGTCTCACTTTTGCAGCCTTACAAAGCGATTCCCAGGAACGTTCAAATTCGAATCTTTACCGCATATAATACAGATTCCCATAAATTTTTCCTCCACCTGCCTATTTTTCAGTTTTCTTACATTTCAAGATATTATATCAGCAAATTCCGGCAAACTTGAAATGAGGCCCAATAATGGGGAATCGTAATTTTAAAAATGATATTATTATATATAAAAATTTCACAGTTATAGGTACCATTTCATTCTGAATAACTTTACTAAGAGGTATTTTTCGTCTAGGATCAACGGTTTCCGAGATACAGGCATAATTGTGTCAAAAAGGTGAAACATTTTCAAAATGGTGGCATGTTGCATTCTGTAGATGGAGATGTGGTTCCCAATGCTCTGGTAATGTTTTTCATGGTTTGCTCCTTTAACCTTCGCGATTCATAGCACATTTACTAGTTACTTATTTGTCAATTCCAAATGTAGCATTTCTTCTAGCTCTCACCAATAGCAGTTGATACTTCGGCAGTGGCTTCTCTAAGGATCAGTATCCAATTTTCTTCTATTATATATATTATTATTATTATTAGCCGTTACTCGAGTCCGAGTATAAAAATGTTACAGATTGTGTACAATAAAAAACAAGTAAAAGGTGTAGTCTATTGTAATTCCCATTCATCTACGCTGCACACGACTATGGCTATAGAGGCCAATTCGGGAGAGGAACACATGTCGACCGCAGTCAGGACAAACATAGACCTGGTTAGGTCTTGGATTCGGCCTTCTTGCAGCAACATTTCCTTGATAGCTGACCACAACCCCTCGCCACTCGGTTCTTTCCGCTGCAAGTTGTTCCCATTGCTCGTCTGCAATATCGCAGGATTTTAGATTTTCATGGAGAGCGTCTTTGAACCTCTTTCGTTGACCGCCACGCCTTCTTCTACCGCTTAGCAGTTCACCATAAAGTGTACATTTAGGAAGGCGGTTATCATGCATACGATGAACGTGACCTGCCCATCTTAGGTGTGCTCTTGAAATAAGCACCTCAATTGGAAGGCTGTTTGCTCTCCTGAGTACTTCCACGTTTGATATGTGATGGAACCAACGGATTTTCATCATACTTCTGAGGCGTCTTTGCTGAAAACGTTCTAATTCTTTCACATGACGACGGTAAGTGACCCAGCTTTCACATCCATATAACAGTGTTGGAATGACAACTGCTCTGTAGACAGCCATTTTCGTTGACAAAGCAAGGTCGTGGTTGTCAAATACTCTCTCTCTAAGTCCCCAGAGTGCTCTAGATGCAGCGTTAATTCTATTGCGAATCTTGCTGTCCATGTTTGCTTTGTCATTAACAACGTTGCCTAAGTAATTGAACTGATCCACCACTTCAAGAGAATTTCCGTTAAGTGTAATGTCTATTTGGTTCACTTGATGAGGAGTTGACATAATCTTAGTCTTTCCAATGTTGATTTTAAGTCCCAAGGAATCATAGCTCTGGGCATACACATCTAAAAGTTCTTGAAGCTCTTCCGGCATAGAGGCTAAAAGTGCACAGTCATCCGCATACTGGAGATCACAAATGAATCGTGTGCGTGTCTTCGTGAAAGCTCTAAAGCGCCCTATGTTAAAGAGACCGCCATCAAAAGGGTATCTGAGACCTATTCCTCTGACTGTCAGTTTGTTGTCAACAATAATTGTTAGAGCAGTGGTAAACAAATTAAAGAGTAGGGGTGCCAGGACACATCCCTGCCTAACTCCAGTGAGGGTTTGGAAAGGTTCGGTTGCCTCATTATTATACATAACCTGGGCGTTGTTGTTTGTATGTAGACTGCGACATACTTCCACAAATTTTCTAGGGATACCTAAGCGGAACATAATTTTCCAGAGCACTTCCCTGTCCACCGAGTCAAACGCCTTGGTTAAATCAATGAAGGCCATGTGAATTTCTCCTTGATGTTCGAGTGCTTTTTCTTGAAGCTGTTTAAGTGTGAAGATTAAATCCGATGTACCTCGGTTTGATCTAAAGCCACTCTGTGTTTAAGGAAGTAACTTTTCCATAACAGGTGTTAGCCTATTTGCCATCGCTTTAGTGAGTATCTTCCCTCCAACAGCCAGGAGAGCTATACCCCTGTAATTTCCACAGTCCGCAGCGCTCCCTTTGCTTTTGAAGAGGTTGATTAAAAGTGTATCACGAAACTCCTGCGGAGCTTGATCACTTTCCCACACGACATCAAACAGTTTTTTGAGGTAGGGTATGAGCTCTGACGACACAGCTTTAAAGATCTCAGCTGGGAGTGAGTCGGCGCCGGGACATTTGTTATTTTTTAGCTGCCCAATGGCGGTTAAGATCTCTTCCGTTGTTAGTGGTTTATCTAAGTCTTCGAAGGTGTCATATTGTGGGATAAGATTTATAATATCGTGATCGGCTTGACTTTGCTGGTTAAGAATGTTAGAGTAGTGTTCTTTCCATCGGGCTCTTATTTCCTGGTCTTCTTTGAGGAGATTTCCATTTAAATCTTTAATAGGGCACATATTTTTCCGACTGGGGCCGTACACTGCTTTTACTCCTTGAAAGAAATTCCTGTAGTCGTGTGAATCGGCGTACCTTTGAAATTCTCTGGCCTTGCTTGCCCACCACTCGTTCTTTATTCTTCTGATTTCGCGTTGCGTTTCATAGTTAGGTTGGGTAAAAGCTTCTGCTTTTGATGAGTCGTTGGGGTGGTTGATAGCGTTTTGGAAGGCAATATGTTTGCGGTCAAGAAGTTCTTGTATAAAAGCTTAATTATCATTGAACCAGTCCTCCTGTTTTTTACTGGCTGCAGTGCCAAGAATTTCCTCACTATATATATACACATAAACAAAGGCATATGTATTTTTCTGGATTCCCTCCTTGAATATGTCATCCTCGCCACACAATCTATTATCAAACCCCGGAAACTTTCCAAAAATTTCTCGTTAATGAGGTACAAAAAAAATTACTAAAATAATGTGAATTAACCGATTGAAAGTAGACAAATTGAATCCAATGAAACATGAAACACCCGTTCATTTTAAATGTCTATCCTAGACTTATTAAGTAATTGTTTTCAATTTAACATATTTTTCAGCATCCAACATATATGTCAAACTTCAAGAAATAATCTTAGAGTTAATCTACGAATGAACTTTTTATAACGTCCTTAATCCTCACCTTTCTTTTAATCTCCTAAAATTTTTACTAAACTGGATCGAGCTCATAAACAACTAAACTGAAGTGATCATATCTTAAACAAAAAACAGTTAGTTTCATATTACACGTTCTCTAGCCAAAACTATTTCCCTATAGACCAATTTCATATTGTGGTCGCGAATTTGATTAGATGGAATTAATGTTATGGTTGTAGGAAACATGACAATTACGTAATCACCACCAATGTTTTGATTCTATTGCTGCTTGAATTAGTACTCATAAATTTCCAATTCAGATATAAACTGATTTATTTTCATACGATAAGTGTCGCTTTCAGTTTAATGGATGAATTAAATCAAATATGGGTAATTTAATGTTATGAACGCCATAGCAGCCATGTTTCAATTAAACGGTAGTCCTTTCAGATATATCTGCTCGACCCCTTTTGAAATAGCATTACATACATTTTATTCATTAAATTACATTTTATGATAAATGTCTGTAACGTAACAATGGGACAAAAATGTCAAATTCTATACTGCGAGCAATAAATTTTTTATGTTGACAATTAGTGCAGTACAAGAAGGCTTTTTATTTTTTACTTGCGAAGACAACTTCACTGAACATATTTTTTGATAAGCCAAAAATACTTATCATTTGATTTTTTGGAGGAAATGGTGTACCAGGGATGTCATAATTACTGATTTAAGAAATTTACTGTATTTGCAAAAATCAAAAAATAGTATGGGCGTACTTGTCAAAGGAGGTTGATTACGTTGACCACTTTAAATTAGAGTTAGGGAAGTAACATTTAAGGAGTTTAAATCATAGCTATTCTATAGCTTTATTTATATAAGTACAAATAATAACTATGTGCATTAATAGTAAAATATTTAAAATATGGTCATTCATCATTTGGTCCAATTAAATGTAGTACCCCAGTGCTCAATATTGAGACCCTTACATTCTTTATTAAATATGAACGACCTTGAGCGTAGCTTTCTTGAAATCAGTTTTATTCTCTTTGCTGATGACATTAATGGCTTACTTATTCACTCAAATTACACCAAACTATAACTTTCTAAGATTTGCATAGCACATTTGACCATTCTACCCAACAAATGCTTCGCCAATCATAGCGGTCTCAGCTGCGCATGATTAAAACTTAGAAAATATCTTAGAGACAGGTGTCAAGTCACTTCCCTCCACCACTCTCAAGGCCCATCTACATGCATCTTTAACGGCAACAAATTAACAATAAAATGACTAAATGGTTTAATTCAGACACTTATATTGAACAAAGAAAAACTAATAATATAGCCTTTAACGTATCTTGTCACATTCACCTATCGCGCTATGTCAGCGGGAAATAAAAGATTCTCGGACTGAAAGTGGTATAATTGCTTTCAGATTTTACTATGTGCTATACGCTAAAGTTACTCCTTTAAATTTGTCAAAAATATTATATTTTATGGAAGGCTCCTCCGGTTTAAACAATTAATGTGTCACGTCCTTCACTAAAAAAATTTCGCCCGTGGAGTATTGAAAACGCAATTTACAACAGAATGATTTCATTACACAAAATAATGAAAGACGATTCATTATTTAAGAGAACATACTATTTATCTTTCACTAGGTAAAATTATTACAGCGTTTGATTTGATTTGTATGTCCACAACTAATTAATTATTCCATTTGGTTAGACAAGTTAAACAGTCATGGTGTTCAAGGTACATGTAACAAACTGGTCCCATCGTATCTTACTGACAGATCTCAAATCACTGCACTAAAAACTGTAAAGTATAGATAAAATTCATGTACTACAAGGCGTACCACAAGGATCTATACTAGTGCCCCTCTTTTTATTTTGTACCCTAATGATTTAAAAGATTATATAAATATAGACTCTTTATATTATATCAATATGCCAATGATAAGTCCTGTGTAGTAACTGAAGAATCCTTAGTGACTTGTGCAAGTAGATTTACCACAATATCCTCCTCAAGCATCTAAGTGTTGTAGTTCGAATGGACTAAACTTAAATAGTAATAAAACTACCCTTGTCGTGTCTTCGTCACCTATTAATGTTAATTATTCATTGTACGTTCAATTAAATGGTTCTTCAATCACACAAATAGAAAACGTGAACTTTCTTGGCATAAAGCTAGATAGAAGGTTAAAGTGGAAATCTTATACTAATTCGAGAATACGAGTGCAACATCACAGTTTCAGAAAAATATCCATGTTATAACGCTATAAAAGCCTACAATGCCTTGCCACAAAAATTAAAATCTATAAACTGTATTCATTCCTTCAAAAATCAACTTAAATCGTATTTACCTGAAAATGCAGTTATCTTTCAATGATTTTTTAAACGCACAAATATTCTTGTTAGTAATTTCTAATAGTAACTTTTTTAGCCTTAAGACTAGTGATTCAATTTGTAGTCGAGATAGTACAGAGAGAATCGATATTTTATAAATACATAATGTCTTTATTTGTGAATGTGTTAAGTGAAGTAAGAACTTTTCTTGTCATAGGAGCCAACCTGACTCTGCCAAAGACTAATAACTCGGTTTCTTTTCGTTCAAAACCAGACTATGAGCTCTTAAAACATCAGTAAATAGTATTAAGATCGAAATTAATATTATTTACTGCATTGCCAATTTCAATAAATTCGAATGAAAGGTAAATTTAAGTACCATCAGCATAGTGACGGATATTGCATATTTGAAGAAAATCGCTGAAGTCAGAGGTATAGATAGAAAATAGAAGTGGACTCAAAATACTGCCTTGCAGAACACCAGCATCATCGGATTTGAAACTGGAAAACAGGTCACTATTTACAATACGTTGATATCTACGATTTAAGTAGTTTTGAAAAAATAAAATAAAATGCTTTAACCGACGCCAAAATATTTAAGCTTTTTACATAAAGTCTGATGATTTCAGGTCTCAAATGCTTTGTTATGGTCCAACAAGATTTAGCAAGTATTACATTTTCTATCGTTGGTTCTAAGAATGTCATCTGCAATGTGGGTTAATGCAGTGGTTGTACTATGATTAGTTCTAAAACCTGATTGAATATATGGTAGTAAACTTTTACTTATTAAATATTTATTTAACTGGTCTGGAACTATTCTTTCAAGCACCTTCGACAACGTGGGCAGAATGCTAATAGGTCTGAGCTGAGAAAGTTCGGTAGGATTATCGTTTTTAGGAATAGGCAAGATGTTAGCTATTTTTTAAACTTCTGGAAAAATGCCATTAACTAAACATTTATTTATAATGCTATTAAAGTATATAATTAGATGAGGGAAAATCAAGTTTAGCATTTTTAAATTACTGTTATCAGAACCAATATCATTTAACTCCAAATGACGGATAATATGATCTATTTCCTCCATAGTAACTTCACCAAATACAAACCCAACGTTAATATTCGGATGTTTGTTATTTTCACATTTCTTGATAATATCAGGATTGGTGGTCAGATTTTCCGTTAACTGAGTTGCTGGATTAATAAAAAAATCATATACTCCATCAACATTTGTCCGATCGGAGGTTACTTGACACCTTGGGTTGCTAATATTTAACCGGCGTAAAGACTGCCAGAAGTAGCGAGGAATAGTTTTTAATATATGGTTAAAATATGCTTTTTTTCCAAGTTTTACTTTTTGCAAGTTTCTGCACTTCTTTTCACTTTAATTTGAATTTGATCAGAGTTCCAGAAAAGTAACTAAGAACGGTAGCTCAGTGTGTTAAAGCATCTAGCTAACAAACTGAGTATGCCTAACTAAGTGGATTCGTGAGCCGCAAGGCGAAATAATGTTTCATTAAAGAAATTGCCTCAAGAGTGGTTCGGAGTCCACAATAAACTGTAGGGCCTCATCACTAAATTAGTAATATCTTTATATTCACTCCAAAATTGATTAGTTTTTTTGTCTCTAATCCTCATCAATAATTTCAAGTTCTCAGTTAGCCATGAAGCCGGAGGTTTCGTAATTCGTTTCGTTGTTTCGTGAGATCGTAACGTTTTTGTTGCGTTTTTTAACTGCCCAGCAAAATTGTACCCGACTATAAACTATTCACTAACCAATAATTACTTCCATGCCCAGTGGAAGTATAGTAACGCAAAAAGATATATATATTTTTTGTTGAAATAGGCTTAAAATTTTATGAAACGTCGAGATTTTGAATTTGAGCGAAAAAAATTTCCTATCTGTCTGTAACTTTTTTTTATGCGCACGTTTACTCTGGAACAGTTTATGATATTGACTTGAAATTTGGTACACTTATGTATTGTAACAAGATCTGAAACTAGATTATATTTTAATCTAATTCCGTTGGAGGGTTCGGGGGTAAATGGGGTAAATAAGGGTAAATAGACAGAACAAGCAAGTAAGAGTTCATAAAATTCCAATTTAGAGCATGTACGAAAAGTTAAGGTATAAAAATTTTTTTTTGCATCAGCCCCATCCCCCCCCCACCCACAATCACCCTCAACACCATCCCTACCCTATTATTAAAGGGGGTAAAAAAATTAAATGTGATTTTGAGTGTGTACAAGAACGAAACGTCTATTTTTTGCGTTAACTACCCCCTCTGCCAGCCCCATTGTCACCCCCATTGCCACCCTCACCCTATTATTAAAGGGGGTAAAAAAATTAAAATGTAATTTAGTGTGTATACAAAACCGAAACGTCTAAAAAATATTTTTTGCGTTAGCTTTTCCCTCTACCACCCTCATTGCCATTTCCACCGTATTATTGAAGGGGGTAAAAAAATAAAATGTGATTTAGTCTGTATACAAGAACGAAATTTAGTGTGTATACGAGAACCAAGAACTTCTAAATTTTTTTTACATTAGCCACCCTCTCTACCACCCCCACTCTATTATTAAAGGGAATAAAATATTACATTGGGATTTAGTGTGCATAAGACTCGCCTGCACAGTTTCAACTACCATTCGAATCTCGATACCATTGCTAAATATATAGAACAAAATAACAAGTTCAGTGCGCACGGTCCTGTGGTTTAACACTGACCAGTTCCAATTATCCTCGTTTAAAGTATAGATTGTACGACCAGCAACAAATAGGCATGCAGAGTTTTTTAACACATATGTTAGAATATTGTTAGAACCTGTTGCCATATTGTTTCATGTTTTCATAGTCAAGATTGGAACGATTTCTTATACTTTCAATTCATTTGCTGTATCATGCAGCATGACAAGTACGGTATTAGTAAAAGAGCAAAGTAGTAGGTAAGTAACAGTAAGTATTCTTTAAACTACTGTTTCTAAAAATTAATTCAACTTTAGATTTCTGTGTCTGAATTTTACTTAATCATACCCTCAAGAATCCTGATAAAATCTTCGGCCCGTGTATTTAACGAAATATCGTATTTGCCACCTCATACCCCACTCTACAACGCCAGCCAAGGATACATAAAAAGAGGGATTACAAACCTTCTCACATATGACCCAGTATCTCTAGAATAAAACGTATTTCCTCTTTATCTCCGCCTGACCTTTTAAGCGTGAAGACATTAAAATGCAATTTTATTCTCAATATGACCACAAAACGAGTAAAACGGCAATTCCATCCAACTTTTCAAACAGCAATAGAGAAGAAGCACGGACCAAAAATGTCCTGATAATTCACAAATTGAAACTTACTGCCTGCGGCTTACCTAGCTACATCATTTCATTTTAGCCTAAAAACCCTGAGGGTTGAATTTCCCTTTTATTAGACAACCATTTCTTGTTCAACAGTCAAATAAAAGTTCCAATAAAAGTGTATTGATTTACTATATGTTTTCTCTTACACTTAATAGAATATGGTGCGTCGTCTAGGCATGAACAAAAATAGAGATTGGATTAGAATTGCTTAATGCAATTACAGTTGTTCTTTGTTATCTAAATATGAATTACGAAACAAAGTGGATTTTATTATTACGTCACAGAATCTATAATTGATGATTGACACCCGATTAAACTTTCCATCTAATTATAAATACATTTTCAGATAATTCACAAATTCATAAAGTTTGTTCTGATATAAAATCAGCTATTAATGACATTCCAGAGTTTAAAAAATATAAGTAAGTATATATAAAAAGAGTAAATCACCTAAACATTGGGCCCATGATAAGCAACTTAAATTTTAAGTTTCGAGATAGTAGTGCAAAGAATAAATGGGCTGATTGGGATTAAAAAAACTTAATATTGGTAAAAATAAAAACAGAGCTATTCCCAATAACTTGAATAAAGTGGATGAACTAAACACATTTTTTACGCCTCCTAAGTTAAATTTGCTAAATTTCTATGCTGATAATATAAAAAGTAATTTAAATAGGTCATTTTCCTTCGAGTCAACTACTAATAATAGGGTGGGGGTGACAATGGGTATGGTAGAGGGGATGGCTATTGTCAAAATAAATTTTAAAGGCCTTTGGTTGTCATACACACACTAAATGCCAATTTAATTTTTCACTCCCTTTAATAATAGGGTGGGGGTGGTATTGGGGGTGATAATGGGGGGTGGCTGATGCCAAACATTTTTTTGAGATCTTGACTTTTCGTACATGCCTTAAATTGCAATTGCAATTGCTTGCTTTGCCTATTCTCATTTACCCACGAATCTTTCAACGGAATTACAGTTAGATCCGGAGTGCCGCAAGGTAGCATTTTAGGTTCTATTTTTTTACCATTATTACGTCTTGTTTTCATGAATCCTTACAATTTCGTAATTATCATCTATCTGCGGATTATACGCAATTATACTGTTCGTTTAAGCCTGAAGATTTAGAATATGCCAGTAATATGATTAATAACGATTTAAACATCCTCTGTAATATGTCTAAAGATCACCTTTTAAAAATCAATCCTAGTAAATTATGGATTATTTTGTTTGGAAATAAATCTTTTTTTAATATGTGTTAGCTAGCGTTGTATTTTGATAGACAATAAATAATGCATTTTTATTATTATTATTATAAAAATTTGAATGATAAAATTTACAAAGATATGTACCATCAAAATTACTATTTCTTACTGGTTAATAAGCCTCATAGTTTCTAATGATGCCAGTAGTTAGTTTTTCATGATTTTGTCTTAAATTCTGATGGATTCTATTACAGTCGACGGTGTGTTTTTAAATTAATAAAATTTAACAATTAACTGAAATATTTATTATACGCTTATCCTATTGACATAATATTATATAAATCAATTAGCAACATATAAGTAAAAGTTTGCCTCGGTTAGATTCAGTTTAACAGTGCTTCCTCTCATCCCATACCACTAGAAATTGTTTTTGGCCTTCTGGAACTTCTATCCTAAACAATCACTATTCGAAATATCTTTAGGTTCGACTACTTTTAGGCCCTCCCTGCTAAACTGATTGCACTAAATATTCAACGACGTTCTACCTTAAACTTACTACATCTCATGTCTAAAAATGTTTTATTATGAAACAACAAAAAAAGAACCCATCAAACTCAATCACTGGAGAAAATAATGTAATTGCTGTATTAGCTGCAGTTGTTAATCCTCATAATAGCTCGCGATTCCGGATTGTTCCAGGGCAGTGTTTGGAAAATTTTAAAATGTAATAAATATCATTCTTATCATGTGTCTTTACACCAAGATCACCATGGCGTTGATTTACAAAATCGGGTAACTTTTTGTCAGTGGGCATGTAAATAAATACAACAAAACCCCAATTTTTTTCGTTACGTATTGTTCTCTGACGAGTCGTCTTTTACAAACTACGGAGCGGTTAATCGACACAACATGCATTACTGGAGTATTGAAAATCCGCACTGGCTCTGCCAAGTACCCAGCCAGCTTCCCTGGACTATCAACATGTAGTGTGGAAAAAGTCGCAGCAAATTCATCGGCTTCCACATTATTGAAGGCAACTTAAATGGTCAAATGTACCGAGACATTTTGGAAAATGAACTGCCAACACACTTAAAAACTTGAGGACTTCTGTGCGATGGAACAAGTGGTTTCAACATGATAGTTGTCCAGGAAGTGAAGTACTTGATCGTGATTTCAATGGTCGCTGGATGGTAGAGCTGGTTCGGCAAATTGGCCAACTAGATCACCAGATCTTACTTCGCCAGATTTTTTTTGTGGGGTTATCTCGAAAAGGCAAAGTTTACAAATAAGTACCAACTACAAGTGGGAATATAGTATATAATCAGAAATGCTTGTGCCAAAATTTAAGCAGACACACTTCTCAGTTGTGTACAGTCATTTCGAATGAGGATTAATAAGTGCATTGAAGTCGAGGGTCACCATTTTGACCACTTACTTTTAATTGAAAGATGATAAGACGAAGAAAGTCATGTAACTCAAGTATTCTGATAAGTGAGAGACGAAGGAACTCACATATATTGAGCACCCTGATAGGCGAGGGCCGAACTCAGAAGGAAACAAAAAACTACTATGTCCACGTCGTTGTTTTTGACTTACGCTAAAAAATTTGAAAAATGAATAAACTTTCTTGATGACGAATTTTGATTATTTACAATTTAAACGTGGTATTTTTTATTGAAAACGTATTACAGAATCGTATGCATAGGTTTTCAGTAGGAGAAATCGAAAATAATTGAATTTCGTCGATTACAGCGCCATCTATTATGAATTGAAAAAAATTTGCAATAAAAAATAGGCGTTCCTATTTAATATTTCAAGACACAGAACAACAAAAGAACCATTACCTTTATTTTTTGTTGACTTAGAACCAAAAAACAACAATAAAGATATTTTTGAAACAGAATTTATCCAACATACAAAAATTAGAGTAGAAACTCCTAGACACAATAACAGCACTATTCAATGTACTTGATGTCAAATTTACGAACACTCTAAAATATACTGTATGAAGTCGTATAACTGCGTTAAATGTCGGGGCCCACATGACACGAAAGGCTGCAAAAAAACCTGAAGACAGCCCTGCGACTTGTGCTTTATGCAATGGCAACCATCCTGCCAACTATAAACGCTGCACTGTATATAGAGATATCCTAAAATCCAGAAACAAAAACAACAAATAGAGATAATCCCGATATTCACACAGATGCAAACCCAACAATTTTGCAAACAGTTCAGCAACCTCTCCAAAATGGAAGTTACTCACAAGCAGTCACAGGAATGATGAATAACAGAAATAATGATGAATACCTATCAAATATCATGACAAGCTTTCTAAATGAATTCAAAAACTTATTTAACCAGCTCTTAAACCAGAACAGCATGATACTAAACATGCTAACCACAGTCATTAGCAAATTAACCCAGTAATGGTCACTGCCACTCAAATCATTTTCACCAGCTGAAGTTCGTAAAGAAATTAGCAAAATCAATTCTTTTAAGGCTCCTGGCTATGACTTAATCGTTGGAGAAATATTAAAACACCTACATAGAAAATCAATTGTTCTATTAACCACAATTTACAACAGTATGTTATTATCCCATGCAGTGGAAATAAACTCAAATCATCATAATCACAAAACCTGGAAACTATAAGTCTCCTGCCACTAATGTCGAAAATATTTGAAAGGCTCCTTCTAAATGGAATAAAAGAAAATATACCCACGGAAGACCTAATTCACGAACATCAATTTGGATTTCGGCAAAACCATTCAATAATTCAGCAATGTCACCGAATTGTAAACAGAATTATAGAAAGCCTGGAAAAAAGGAAATGTGTGCCTCCATCTTCCTTGATGTACAACAAGCATTTGATACGGTCTGGCACGAAGGTCTCTTGTAGAAATTAAAGTTACACATGCCTAGTCAAATATTCCTTCTCCTAAAGTCCTATATCAGTGAGCGTTTCTTTCAAGTTAAAATCAATAATTCACTATCCATTTACCATCCTATTAAATCCGGAGTTCCTCAAGGTAGAGTCCTTGGACCATTCCTCTACTTACTTTTTACTACGCACATACCCGTTACTGATGATATCACAATGGCTACATTTGCCGATGACACAGCAATCCTGTCATTAGATCCAAATCCTGAGAGAGCTCCCAGAAAACTGCAAAACTACCTGAACTTGCTGGAAAACTGGCTAGAATGTTGGAAAATCAAGGTCAACAATGCGAAAACTCAGGTCGTATTTACCACGAGACGGACTATATGTCCGCAAGTTTATTTAAATAATATTCCAATTCCAGTGAAATTGGAAGTCAAATATCTAGGACTCCACTTGGACCAGAAGCTTACTTGGAAAAGTCACATCAAGGCTAAAACAACACAGCTGAACTTAAAAGTCAAACAAATGTATTGGTTGGTAGGTAAAAAGTCGCAGTTGTCATTGGAAAACAAAATACTTATTTATAAGATTATTCTAAAACCAATCTGGACTTACGGGATCGAACTCTGGGGCTGCAGCAAACCTTCCAATACAAAAATACTACAAATCTTCCAATCAACAACATTCCGCGTGTTAGCAGACGCTCCATGGTATGTGTCCAACGCAACTCTCCACAACGATCTTGGAATTCCCTACATAAAGGATGTTATTACCCTTCACGCTAATAAAGCAAAAGAGCGGGATACTGCCCACAGTAGTCTAAACATAAATCAACTGTTTCAGCTACCGTTAGATAATAGAAGATTAAAAAGAACGTGGCCAGAAGACCTAACAGACTAGGTGAAAATGGAGAACCATCAGTGGATGGTACCCAACTCAAGCGAAGTACAAATCAAAATACTCTATATAGATTAGAGTAGATTGTAAATTTGTTGAAAAAAAAAAAATATCCCCCACCTGAACTACAAGGAGGCGGGAGGGTGACTAATTTTAGCAGTAATATATTTCCTTCGTGGAATAATTTAATTTTGATCACCCGGAATATCCCCAACGCAGGAAGAATGGAATGCTATATTAACAATAACACTATAATAAACACAATTAGCTAGACATCCACTTAACTTTAAGAGATAAAGCTATTTATGGTTTATCGTCGAGGTTATATCTGTAATTGTCATCTTGTTCCTCTCATTTCGTTCTGTACCTAAGTTCATAACGAACTACGGCTATGACGTCATTTTCTTTTCGCGGCACATTCAAATAGCTGAAGATTAATCCATTTTTTAAATATGTTAGTTTTAGAAGTTCTCTCTCAAATTAAATATACGATGAAACTAGCTCCTCCTCCACCGTATTTCATCATTTTCGAAAATTCGTCAACAACCCAATTGTAACTTTCCTATCATTTACATTTTGATAACATATTGCTTTTGTATCCAATAAAAAATACTGTGCAATAAAGTTTTTAATTGTGGACGTACTTCATTAACCATGTAAGAAGTTTATGACAATAAACCGGTATATTTTATTACTAAATAAAATATTATTCGTCTAAGATAATTAAAAAAATTGAAAAAATCTTGTATAAAAACAAGAACGTTTCCTTTATTTAACTTCATATCGATGGATATCAGTTGAGGGTCGGATATACACACATTGAAATGTTGTTGTCTCTGAAGAAAACTGCCCTGAGAGATGCCGGCAACATGTGTTGCAATATAAGATACAGATATGAGCATATGGGTGACGTCTGCAGGCCCGAACTGATATATTTCTTGCTGAAACACCGAACACATGAACAATGCGAATATACAACTGTACTGTGTATCTGACATAACTCATTACTCCCGTAGATAATGAGGTCTGGATCTACATCTATGCATAAAGTATGAAAATGTGTTCTATATGATAAAATCAAAAATTAAGTAAAAGGAGAAAGTAGACAAACTGCGAAAGAAAACAGTTAATTATTATTCTTAAATCATATCTTGCCATTTAATTTTCCATTTAAAAGCTTTATTTATTTTTATTTCAACGGTTATAGCATCTAAGGCCATTAGCTCTATAACAATTTAAAATAGCATGATACAGAGAAATGCTTTTTTACAGTAGTAGTTATTGAGTTCACGGTAATAAGTAATATAAATTTAATTTATTACATCATACAGAACATTTATTTCCCAAAATAAAGTTTACGTACAAAAAAAAACTTTTATACATTAATGCAATAAATTCATAATCAATAAACTTTACGATACCTTTACGGGCGTAGGGAAAAAGAAAAATAAGGAATAAAATACTAGAGGGTGAGTACTAGACTAAACTTTCATGCCGATGCCGTTGTGAATCCAATAGAATAAAACTCTGTCATACTGTAGAATGTATATCGATGTAAAAAAGATTTCAATGTTTTTTTAAAAGAAATTGTTTTGTTCGGTCATGAATAAAGGCAGTTTGTTAAAAATCTTGATTCCAGAGTATAGTGACCCTTTTTTGCTTGTTTCATAACTATAATTCGGCAGAAGTGGAATATATATATATGAAGTGTTGTTGTAATTCCGGGTGCTCTCCCGCGTCGATGGTCGACTCCTCCAGGAGTTATGGTTGTCTAAACGACGTTTCGGCAGAATCTCATCTGCCATCTGCAGGTTCTCGCTAAAAGCTGCCTACTGCTGCTCCTCGTTGCTCGAACTGAACTGACGTTCCCCGCGTTGTGCGGCTCCTTATATAGGCTGTGGTCTAGGGCGCACCTGCGCGACTGGACTGGCTACGTGTCACTGGTCCCCTACAACTTGTGGAAGGCGTAGCGGGCGCCTGAGCCAACCCGACAAGTGGCCTTGCTGAAACGTCACGCTCCACGTTACTTCTCGTTGGTGGTTGGGCATCCTCGTGTCCAATCGTTGCCGTAGAATGCCATGGTTTTCCCTGATTGGTCAGCGCTCGGCTCTGACTCCTCATGATAGGTCTGTTTGGGGTAGGGGTACTATGTACTTAATACACGAACTATGATTGGTCGATTTCATATCCATCCTAGAGCGTAATGAAATATATCCGTTCAGTTAACTGGAATGGCCCACTTATCCATTCTACAAACTGTACGGAAAACAACAAATTTACATAAGGGAGTAGAAAAAAATACAGTTTCTCCAGTAGTATTTGGTGATCTACGCGGTCAAAAGCCTTCGACAGGTCGCAGAATATACCGTTTACTGCTTCTTTTTGTTCTATAATGCGATTTATTTTATCTATAAGTGCAAATGTGGCATCAGAGATACAACGATATTTTTGGAATCTATATTGCGCTGTTTTGAGGATTTCTCTTTTACTTAAATATTGTACTAGCTGGATTTTACAACAGTTTCTATAATTTGTGATAATGTTGTCAAAAGAGATATTAGCCTATAGCAAGCCTCACGGAATCACCGTTTTCGAACAAATATTTAACAATGGCTATTTTACAATGAAGTGAAAAAATTCCATTTGAAAAAGAACGATTAATTAGATAAGTTAATGGGGCGCTTAATAAAGTTATAATCAGAGCTATGTTTTTTAAGCTTGATAAGATTTCTTTTATTTTTACACAATACCCGTATTCTATTTGTGAACCACTCTTTCTTATACATGATTTCGCGACATTTAATCTTTTTAACAGGAAAGCATTTATCAAAACATGAAATGATATAATTATAAAAAAGAGCTACAGCAGAACTTTCACCATAAAGACATGACCAATTGATCTCACTTATGAGATTTATTTTCGTTATTTCTTCGTTCGATCTTCATTTTCAATTAGTCTCTTGCTACGTTTTTTTCTTTTAAAATTATCAGGTTCTACCTCATGATGATAAGTATTTAATATTAAACTTTTCTGCTTCTGTGTAACTGATTTTGGTGAAATAATACAAAATGTCAAACAATAACCATGTTGTCAGTCACAGCCTGCTGCATAGTAATTAATTACTGCGCTTCCATCGGAAACCCTAAAATATGTATGTACATATTTGTTACAGCTAAACTGTGTATAGTTGAAATCAAAGAGAAAGATCTAAAAAGACATATACAAATGCACAGGGTTTTAACATGACCTAAGCAAGCAATTAATTGTTTTCTTAATTGCATTATAAAAATGTATACAGGGCGGTTAGTTTTTATATACAGTGTGTCCCACTTCGTACTAAGCCACCCCTATAACTTGGCTATTTGGATTGGAGTATATATTTTTTACAGCACATAATACCCATAATGAACTACCTTTGGAAGGTAGAACTGTTACTCAATCTCTATTTCAAAGACAACTGTGATGTTTTTAAATTGGGAATTTTGCAAAAGGAGCTAGCGATTGAGATAGAAGAAAAATATATTTGGAAAAGTCGTTCAGAAAAATCAAGTAAGTTCAAATATGAAGTTTTATTTGAAAATATTGATATTTAGTTTTTTTTTTTAATATTGCAAGTCAGAAAAATTCGAGGCTTGGGTTAGTTTAAACACCCGGATGAATTCCAGAAAATAGTTGGAAAATTTTAATTTAATAAACCCGTTTACATAATGTTGATAATTTATTTAATTCAAAGAAAACGGAACACAATATTAACAATGCTAACAATAATAATTATCTGAAATATTTTTCCAATAGATCGCCTTCAATTTCAATGCATTGCAATTTTTTTTTTTATTATGATTCTACTTTTCTTAATTCTTCAGGAAGTATTGATCGACAAACTTAAAAAATTATGTTACACAATTATTCTTATCGTGTGCGTGGTCTATTTTATAAACTTGTTCTTTAAGTGCACCCCATAAATAAAAATCCAGGGGAGTAATATCTGGAGATCTGGGCGGAAACTCGCAAAGTGCACTATAACGTCCTATCCATTTTCGAGGAAAATTTCGATTAAACCATTGTCTCACAATCAAGGCATTATCTACTGAGCAGCCATCTTATTGGAAGTGGATATCTCTTTGCAATGCAAGCAGTAAATCGTCTATTGCATTATTTGGAATTCATTCAAGTGTAATGAAATTTGACATCTTTGGAAAAATAATAATAACTGCAATTTTAAACTTGGTTATCCACACTCGAACTAAAAATTCCTCCTATTCTACAGTGGTCCTAAGTCTCATAGAATTATGAAAGCAATCCACTAAGAGTGAAAAGTCCACTTCTTCAGTCATTAATGCTACTGGCGCCCAATAAACTAACATGATGTTTAGTCCTTCAGACAGATAGTTTCACATCACAATATACTGTACTACTATAGATTTTTTAACATAGTTAGGCATTCAGTTAAATTTCTTTTCGTACTCATGTTATATTATCATTTACCGATTTCATACGATGTAAAGCGCCAGTGCTGTCACAGATTCCAGAAAGTGATGAGTCCCTTATCGAATATCACAAATGCCCGATTTATTGAAATAAATCATTTTTAACCTTTACGTCAATTCAAGCACATGAGTCCGACATAATTCCCTATGACCATCACGCCAAGGAAATGCATGCTATCGAGAGAAAATTCAAAAATTAAAACTGCATCAGGACGTTAAAAGAGGAGACTTTACATCATTCGATTTTGTTAACACTTTCTTTTAATCGGCGGCCTTGAAGCAGAATTTATTCCAATCGTGTATATTAAAATCCTAGAGAGTTATAAAAAATGTATATACTTTCAATTCACTTTTGTTCGATGTGATGCAATTTAAAAATCCTGTTTCACAACCAATAGAATTAATAAATATTGTGACAAAAGATACAGTCCCTTCATATTGTTCTCCGAATTCATATGTCGTTTTATTTTATACTGTCCATTGAACGACTATTATTCGGACTCATTTGTAGCCAGTAAATGGCACATTAGGTATTTGATACTGTAATGTGTTGCCTAGTAGCACTATCATGTTATTGTTACTAGGAAGCAAATATTTGTCAGTTGTGACTTTTGATATTTTCTCACTTAAAAATATAAGGAATAAAATATTTAAATACAATTATGTAATACCTCAAAAATTTAGGCCGAAAGGGATACCATGTAAAAAACACGCCTTGAATTCTACCTCTAAGACGGTGCAATGTCCGAGTTTTTTCAGCCCTATATCTCTAAAACTATTGGTTCTATGTAAATTATGTATATAACCTTTTTTATGCAGATTTATATCACGAACAAATATTATAATAACCAGAATTAACGTAAAACCGATAATTTACGAGATATTTGAGAAAAACTGATTTTCGTGACCTTTGACCCTACTTTTGTAGCCAACCAGTTGGCTTTATGAATTTTTGGAGAAATTATTTATGATGCCAAAATAATGACAATCCTGCTGGAAAATCTTCCAGGGAAACTGGAAACGTTAGCATTTCTGCTTTAATATACACGAATTTAAAGTACATAAAACACAATCGGTTTATATAAATATGAATTATTATTTTTTACAAAATTTCTTAAATTTCTTAAAATTTCTTTAAATTTCTTTAAAAATTTTATGCTGTAAATTACGAACCAGGAAACGAGTTAGAATACAGTACACAAAGTATAATTGATGTATCTAATATTGTAAGTTAAAGGAAACCTTTTAAGTGAATTTTGCAAACTATATTTTACTTGTTTTGTTTTTAACTGTACTTTTTATTTTCATATGCGCATACTTTATGTAATTATGTTGCATGATAAAACAAATTTGTGTTGCAATGAAATAGAGCTACGATATTAAATAATTAAGGCAGATATATAGATCAGAGGTTAAATAAATATTTACTGAATAAGGTCCTGTCCAGTGACGTCATTCATCGATCTGGTAGTAGGGTTCGCAGAGGTAACGGGGTCACTTCATCCCCCACCCCATCTAAAAACCCCTCTCTTTATTTCATTCCTTTAAGGATAACCCTAGCCTACCTCACAATAACTTGTATAAGAAGTTATCCTGCACATATCTTTTTTTATTATTTTTATTTTTCAATTACAGATAGCTCGGAGCGAGATTGCGATGTCGTTTCATCTCAAAGAATACTGTCTTATCTACGTTTACCGAGGTTTAGGCATTTTGTGTATAAGACATTAAGTGAACTTTGAAAGATTTGTTGCGGGTATATTATTACGTAGGAGCAAATATAGCTGCAGGTATACGTTTATCTCAAAATCGTGGGTAATTATGAAATTTTTTTCATGAACGACTTTACGCTTACCATGTCTTGTAAACGATTTTAGGTATGTAGATAAAATTACACGTATTTAAATATTACTTTATTTTAATATGTGTAATCTAATTTCAAATACCAAAACGTGGATCATTACAGTCGAGTGCTATATTCACGAATGTCGCCAACCATGTTGGTATCATCTGGAGATGGCTAAGTGGCGTAGTGTGGAATGTCGATAACTGTTAAAATCCAAAACAGTATAATTCGATTTTTGCAGCAAATTACAATTTCAACTGAAATCATGCTGTTTAAAATATGGGGCTATGTGATCACTCTGATTAATAATTGCCACAAACCTCATACGAGGATTTTGTACTAGCTGTATTCTATGTTGATCGTATACTGAAAGGCAGGGTCCTTAGATAACATCACAATAATCAAAAATACACAAAACAAGTGACTGTACCAGTTTTAATTCAATGGGTTTACTCAGTGCAAATTTGTATTTGTATAACACTTTCAATCTACAATACGCAGCTGTGATCAACTTGGTCATATGCTGTGTGAAGGACAAACCTTTATCAAAGATAAGTCCTAATGTTTTAAAAATATCTTAGGCAGTCAGAGGAACATTATCTAAAAAAGCCTATTGTTAATATTCACCTTTCCTCGCTGTCTTTCAGTGCCAGTCATGATTGCAGTTGTTTTTAATGAGTCTAACGACGAAACATTTTTTCTAGACCAATTTTGCACTTCAGAAAGGTCCTTATTGACAATCATCTCTGCATAGATGCATATTTGTGTGGTGTGTATAACACTCTCCATATCACCAGTGTATATCACAAATAATAAGGGTCCTAAAATTGACCCTTGAGATAGACCTCTTGTTATCCGTTATTTTGCCACCATTTAGTGTCAATTGTACGTGCTGGAGACGACCACTTAAATACGTTTCAAACTACTCCAAAGGTTTGATTGAAATTCCATAATATTTTAATTTACCTAATAACAACTTGTGATCTAAACAATCAGATGCTTTGGAGTAGTTTAATATAAAAGTTATAGTCACCATGGATCTATCAACACTACGTAGCATGTTATCAGCGAGGTCTAAAAGTGCAGTAGTTGTGCTGAAGTCAGATTTGAAGCTATATTGTTTTGGAGAGTTTTGAATATTGTATCTACGTGTTTTTTAATTGATTTAAAAGTATTCTTTCTCTAACCCTAGCTAGCACTGGTAGAATACTTATCGGTGTTAAATCATTTAGAGTAACTTTTTATTTTTTAGGGACAATTATTACATGTGCGTGTTCTCAACACTTAGGCATGACATTTTCCTTTAGAGCAAAATTTATAACACATGTAATTGCATTTGCATAGTAAGCAATGCACATTTTCAGCACCTTAGATGAACCTTCATCAACCCCTTTAGCATTTGTAGCTATACTAAGTATAATATTGATTACTTCGGAAGTATCATCGTCTTGAAATTTCATCTGTGAACGAACTCCCGCATTTGTATTATAATAATCTATATCAGGAAGGATTAGCTGATGTTTTAGTTGACTGAGTTTATAAATAAATTGTTTATTGTATCAAAATCCTTTAACTGATCAGATATTTCATTATATCAGTACTTTATCATGTATATTTAATCTATCCAAAGTTTGCCAGAGAATTTTGGAATTTCTATAGTTGCGATTTAATACATTCTGAATATACGCCCGCTTTTCTCGACGAATAGATGAAATAACTATTTAGTTTTTTAATAACCTGCGAAGACTATCTATCCATCATATCCAGAATGTTATGAAATGATTTCATTTTCTTGTTAACCAGAGTTGAGAGTCTAATCTGGGAAATAATATTTGGAAGAAAACGTGTACTTTAAAAAAAATATTATCAGTCGAAAGTGTCCATCCTTTATTGAATGTATTGCTATTATTCTTTGACCATAGGTATAACCACGTTTAAATTAATTAGTCAATCAATTATTATAACTTCGATATGGTTTTAAATGAGAAACCAGTCATTAGAGTAAAAAAGGTATGAAAAATTGCAAAAGTTTTCAAATTTTGAGACAACGTTGGAGAAGGTAAAAAAATAACAAATCCGGTTTTGCACCCTTTAGACAGCGACATGTAAAATAGTCAGCAGGCGCCATCTAGCGGTCTGTTGCAATCGAAAAATAAACAGCCTGACTGGGCTTAGCATAGTTCAAATGTGTAATATTTTTAGTCACAAACTCCTCTATATCAACAGACACTGAACCGCTAGATAGCGCCTGCTGACTATTATACATGTCGCTATCCCAAAGATACCGAAATGTAGTAAATAGTCAAGTGATCCTCGTGTCGGTCGTCACATGCCTACCTTGCGCCGACGAGAGCCAACAGCTCGAAACTGCAGTCTGCAAGTGGTGTGCGACTGGCACGAGAGCTCCTTTAAGTAGGATCAGTCTTTCGTCTGGTGTTTGTTGCAATGGAAGCATTAGCGTCTTGATGGTAATATGCAATTGTTACACTTAACGCGCCAGGCTTGTAACTAGTAATTCAGCGCTCGGCCGGGCACATAGCCCGGAGAGTAGCTGTTGGTTGCAGTCTGGTTACATTCCTTATAGTAAAATAAGGATTTATAGAGAAGTTTGCCACTAAAAATATTATGTTTTAATCTTCTATCAACTTTGCACCCTGCTACGATGATCGGATTATTGCAAATAGTTGTTATTTATACCACGGCGACGGCCGTGCCACATAAAAATATTGTGAAAAAAATCTTCCGGGATAAAAAAGTTGTGCAAAACTACAAGCGGGTATGTGACCATATTCTACCGCATAAGCAATCATTTGCATAACTTTAGCAATTTTTTTTTTTCGACGAAATATATCAAAGTATATAACAACTATTTGGAATGTTCCAGTCACGTAGCAGAAGATGTCTAATAATTATTAAAATGTTCTCCAAAGTTTGCATAAAATTCGGAATTTTTTTCAAAAAATTATTACAAATTTGCGTATTTTGTTAATTTAAGTTATAATGTTTCGGGGTCGGAAAAGGGTGCAAAACAGGATTTGTTATTTTTTTAGCTTCTCCAATGTTGTCTCCAAATTTAAAAACTTTTGCAATTATCGTCGAACTTTCCATTATCGAAGTCCGTAATGACTGGCCTATAGCTCTTAATACGTTATTATGTTTTTGTATTCTACTATCGTAACTTCGTGAAATAAATTTCCTATAACGAGAAACTTGGAGTCACTCGATACTTTATATGAGAAAGAACACTAGAAAAATGAAATAATGCTTGCAGGAATCACCGTGTACGGTTTAGAAGCCGATTTAAATTTTTCCAACGCAGATGCCAGTAGCGAACGGTTACAGAAATGACTATAAGGATCACTTCCTCTTTTGAAAGGACCTTTCTTGTTCTAGCTTTCCCACGCCAGCTTGTAAGTTCACTACTCACCGCTGCACGGCGCTACGTTTGAAATTTAAATCTAAAATGCATAAAGGTCTATTTTCACTTATTTAAATTTCAGTTAATATTACGGAAACAATTATAAATTAGTTACCGGGTAACGCTAAAACGCTTGAATGAACGTTTGTTATATAAATGAAATAGTTGTAAACTTATTATTAATGATAGAAAAATTTCCATGTTTTCCATTTTTGCACAAATAATAGGCTCAACTAGCATTTTCAGCTATTCCGCTGAAAATGGTAGAAAATCGACCTATTTTAGTTTACCTCAAACCACGGAATTGTAAGATAACTTAAAAAATATTTTTTTGAGACGCAAGAGATTTAGTCATTTAATTTCACAAATTTCCCTTATTAATCGGATTTATAGTGTAAAATAAACTGCTGAAGCAAATTCTTTGTTTGCATACTGAAAAAAGCCAATGAAATAATAAAAAATGAAGATGGCTTACTATTGCATTGAAATAAATGTTTCGGTTTCTCTTTCGAAATTGCTCGCGTATTTTACTAAATGCCTCTAACATTTTTAACGTATCTTTTTCTCTTTTAAATTTACCCAGGTGTGGCGTATTTTCAATTCGAACTTTATTGAAATGATTTTTTTATGATTAGTTTTACTTACCTACTTCTAAGTAGCCTTGACATGTTGACCTGTTTTATTCCGTGTCGGACTGCAACGTGCATAGTATATTTTCAATAGTATAATGCTATAATTTAAATGTAATTCAGTGGAAAAAATAAATACGAATTTAAAATAACAAATTAGGTACAGGGTAAGAAATTCAGTTATATTAATTACTCCTCTATGCCTACGCGAATAATTGTTATTTTCATTTTCAAAACAATATTACGTTTATAATATATTGAACTGAATTTGTGGTTGGTTCCTTGTGAAACGTCTTGAAAATAATTGTTTCTAAGTAAACACTGCTTTTATATATCAAATTGCTATGTTTAAAGTTCTCTACAAATGTTTCGGCTTTTTAGGCCTTTATCATGAGTACAAAGTGTATGATAAAGTAACAGAAGTGGTTATTCTAAATATATACTTAAAACATTTTTTTAAAGAAACTATGTTTAAAATTCTTTACAAACGTTTTACGTTGCTTTTTAGGTCTTTATCAAGAGCACAAAGTGTATACTAAAGTAAAGGAAGTGGTTATTCCAAATATATACCTAAAAATTAATATCTTTATGACTTAAACTTTGGTTATGGGAATTTTTGGGGTAGACCTAACGTAATAGTGCAAATCAACGAATAATTGTTAACATTTTATCTAGTATAGGAATATTTAAAAAAATTTGTTGGCCATTCGTGGTGAAAAGATTGTTTTTAAGGGATTTTTAATTGTTCAAGAAGATTTAGACGTTTATCTTTTCCTTCTGTATGAAGCATATTTTATGTTAACTGTATCTATGAAATGGTTATTTTCAATGCAGTGTGTTGACAATCCCATATTTTTATTGGTATTTAAAATTGATTTTTTATGTTCTTTTACCCTGGTCTAAATGCTTCTACCACTCTGACCTATACAGGGTGTCTCACCGGGAATTGAATCAATCGATATAGAGAAAAATACGCATAAGAAAATTTTGAAAATTTAGATAATTACTAATATAGGTGTGGCCAATCCAACTAAAATAATTACAAGCAGCTGGCACTTCCGCTTATACCGGAAGTCGATACCAACTTGCTTATTTCAAATGGAACACCCTATATATTTCAGAGTTTTCGAAAAGAGCATAAAATTCTGAGTCGAAAATATGTAGCATATCCTATACCTAAACCTAGCCGTTTCAGAGATATTTGACATTTTATAGAAAATTTGACAGGTGCAACAGTTTGCAAGAATCGTTATAACTTTCTTCGTGTAAAAGATCTTCATTTGCTTCTTGTCACATAAAAAGAACACAAGGAGATCTACATTCCACAACTGAAATAAATTCAATAATATCTTACCAAGTGTTCCGTTTTTCGCGTTACATTTTATCAACTTCAAACCGCGAAAACTTGTTTAGGTCAAATGGAACACTCTGTATTTTTTTACGTCAAGTTGTGTAAAATTGAATTCCCTTTTTTCTGATATCAGCATTGTGGGGATTAAAGTTACAACTTTTTGAAATATTTGCGATTTTATTAGATATTCATGAGTTGTTGTAATCATTTTATCAAAATAGCCATGATTAGAAACAATCAGTCATTATCTTATGTCAAAAAATGCCAGCACGTTTAAATTACACCCACGAAGAGTTTTTAAATTTGTTTATTATTTATGGAGAATGGGATAAAATAATATCAAGAACTTGCAGTACCTTTGCAACTCGATATCCAGAAAAACGGAAACCGTCACCAAACATTGTAAAACGCACACTGAAAATTTTTAAAAATGATGGCTCTGTCAAGGCAAAAATGCAAAGAAGAAAGCATATTGTTGATGACGAAAACATTGAAATAGTCATTCTGGGATATTTTCATGCATATCCAAGGATGACATTAAGACAGGCTGCTCTGGAATCGGGATTATGCAAGGATTCAATTCACAGAATCTTATTAAAACATAAGTTTCACCCGCTTTCATTTCATATGGTTCAAGGACTAAAAGAAATAGATTTTCTAAGAAGACAGAATTTTTATGAGTTTATTCTAATAAGATCTGAGGGTCACGATTCTTATTTGGGAAATATGATATGGACAGATGAAGCAAAATTTACTAAAAATGGACTTCTTAATAGACACAATTCGCATTATTGGAGTGACTCAAATCCTCATATGTTCAGACAGCGAAACTTTCAGGATAGTTGGCAGTTCAATGTTTACTGTGCCATAAAAAACGATAGAGTGGTGGCATTACAATTTTATCAGGAAAATTTAGACGGTAAATTAAATTTTCTCTTCTGTTAATATGTATAGGTAAATTTTTTTTTTTTTTTTTTTTTAGGTGAAAAATATCTGAATATCTTACAAAATTTGAATAATAACTATTTAGAAAATTTACCTCTCGCCGAACATAGAAACATTTTTTATCAGCACGATGGTGCTCCCCCACATAACGCATATTTAATTAATAATTATTTACAAGAAACTTTTTATGATCAATGGATTGCCAATAATGGACCTTTCTTATGGCCTCCTCGCTCGCCCGATTTATCAGTTCTGGATTATTTCACTTGGGGAACTATTAAATATAAAGTTTATGAGAGCCCATTAACAACCATTGAAGATTGTATGCAAAGAGTAAGAAATGCATTTCAAAACATATCACAGGATTCAATTAGAAGAGCTACCCAAGAATTTTGAGCAATTATTAAATTAAAATGAAATCGCATTTTAAATTGTTCTTATCTCTGCTATTTTAGTTCATCTTCAATTCGATTAATACGTATGTTACAGTATTAGTGTTATTTTGCGTTTTTGTGGATATCGAGTAGCAAATGTGCTGGAAGTTCTTGATATTACTTTATCACATTCTCCATAAATAATAAACAAATTTAACAAATTTTCGTTGGTATAATTTAAACGTGCTGGCATTTTTTGACATAAGATAATGACTGATTGTTTCTAATCATGGCTATTTTGATGAAATGATTACAACAATTCATGAATTTCTAATAAAATCGCAAATATTTCAAAAAGTTGTAACTTTAACCCCCACAATGCTAACATCAGAAAAAAGGGAATTCAATTTTACACAACTTGATGTAAAAAAATATAGAGTGTTCCATTTGACCTAAACAAGTTATCGCGGTTTGAAGTTGACAAAATGTAACGCGAAAAACGGAACACTTGGTATGATATTATTGAATTTATTTCAGTTGTAGAACGTAGTTCTCCTTGTGTTCTTTTTATGTGGCAAGAAGCAAATGAGGATCTTTTACACGAAGAAAGTTATAACGGTTCTTGCAAACCGTTGCACCTGTCAAGTTTTCTATAAAATGTCAAATATTTCTTAAACGGCTAGGTTTAGGTATAGGATATGCTACATATTTTCGACTCAGAATTTTATGCTCTTTTCGAAAACCCTAAAATATATAGGGTATTCTATTTGAAATGAGCAAGTTGGTATCGACTTCCGGTATAAGCGGAAGTGCCCGCTACTTGTAATTATTTTAGATAGATTGGCCACACCGACATTAGTAATTATCTAAATTTTCAAAATTTTCTGATGCGTACTTTTCTCTATATCGATCGATTTAATTCCCGGTGAGACACCCTATATAGACGGTATTTCACATACACTTGATTTATTAAGTTTAGTTAATTTTTCTTTATTATTGACCAATATTTTCCTAAATTCGTTTTATTCACTTATTGTAGAGGAAATACCTAAACTATTTAATTTCCCAGAAATTTTATCACTGTGTTTTGGGAAAAATTCCTTTTGAAGCATTTTCCCTTGTTAGTTTTTAACCATATTATCTATCAACGATTCGCTGTATCCGTTATTTCTTGTAATTTGTTTAATTGTAATCGTTTTCGTCTGAAGGAAAATTTGTATGTCTATGTATTAGACTATGAAAAGATGTATGCTTAATTTGCCACGATTGTTGTGACTTATAATGGATGACTGTATATCTGTGGTAGTAGGTTTATGGTAAATACTGAATTTTAACTGATTATTATGTTTTCTAGTATTAATATCTAAAAAGTTTAATTGACTATTCTGTTAAAACTCCATCGTGAACTGAATAGGAATTCGATAAATTAAGGTAATTATTTGTATCTTTCTGTGCCGGCCCATATGCAAAAAAATAAAATATCGTCTACATAACGAGTCTAATAGAAAACATGTGTATTGAAATTACTATTACTGTTGAAAATTACGTATTCTAAATTCGCCATAAATATCTCGGCTAAAATAGCCGCCCTTTTGTCTATAAAACTCGCCATTAAACTGAAAATAATTCTGTTCAATACAAACCTTTGACGGATTTTTTAATTCTACTTTTTCATTTGTGCTAATTTCTGAGTTATAGTCTAGTATACTTTAACTTGGCGTGTGTATGTATGAGTTAATATTTCCGTACGATTTCATTTTCTCCCATATTGTACACAAAATTAAAGCAATAGTCCAGAAACATTGTCTACGTGGACAATATTTCTGGATCTTTGTGTACAAGAGAAAATGAAATCGTACGGAAATATCAACTCATACATACACAAGCCAAGTTAAAGTATACTAGACTATATCTATTAAATTATTTGAAATTAATTTAAGTTGTGTGAGCGGGACTGAGGTGAACAGGCTTTTAACGTCAAAGGAAGCTAATTTTGCGTTGTTTGGTACCATTAAATTTTTGTATTTTGTATAAATTCGAAAGAGTTTTGATACAACATTTAGATTTAAAATTGGTTAATTTTGGTAAGATGTAATTTAGTTCTTTACACAAGTTATAATTCGGAGCATTAATATAGGATACTACGGAACTTATAGGTTTATTTCCTTTTTTCGGAAGGCCATAAAGGATGGGAGCTGAAGGGTTCATAATCTATAATCCTCAATTTATACACCTCGTTTGTTTTTAAATAATAGTACTGCATTTTTTTAAATTAGAAACAATTTCAAATTGAAATTTGTTTGCTTGTAACTCAAATACACATGTTTTCTATTGTACCTGTTATCAGACGATATCTTTTGCATAGGGACCGGCACAGAAAGAAACATAAGTAATTATCTTAATTTCTTGAATTCTTTAATAGTAAAATTCAGTTCACAGTGGAATTTGAACAGGTTAGTCAATTAAACCTTTTAGATATTAATATTAGAAAGCATAATAATCAGTGAAAATTGAGAATTTACCTAAGCCTACTTACTACCACAGATACAGTCATCCATTATAATTCCCAATGAAAACACCTGAATGGCGTTTTTAGGAGATTTTCGAAGTGGACTGTAACGAGAAATCCACTGTCGTGGAAATTGCAAATTGAGAGAGAGAAAGAAACGTGATATTCGAAAGGTTTTCGACCTACCTTTAATTGCGGCCATCAAGCAGGATGCAGGATGAAGAAATGCTGGAAAGAAGTGGCTTCTCAGAATACACATGAAACGTTGTGCATTCCAAATTGTAGAAAATATTGAACACACACGAAAACTAATTGTCTTGGTTGCAAGCGGGTGAACTCGAGTCTCGTCCTTAGCGCTTGATGCGCGCGCTCATCTTTTCCCCGCTGCGGGTTGAGGGGGTCTATCCCTTTCAAATAACGGTTACCCGCGAATAAAAGTCATTAACAAAAATATTAAAATAATCATTACAATAATAGTATCAGCAACACAAAGATTTTTCTTCATGTTTTTATGATAAAGTAACTAAATGATTTATTTGCCCAATTAAACTACTCTACATATATACATACAGGGTGTGGCCATAACACCCAACAATCATGGCAAATAAAAATCTCACCTTTTCATAGTCTAATACATAAACTTACAAATTTTCCTTTAGAAGAAAACGATTTTATTAGGGAATTGACTACAATTAAATCATTTGCTAGAAATAACGGATACAGCGAATCGTCAATAGATAATATGGTTAAAAATAAACACGCAAAATACTTCAAAAGAAATTTTTTAATGCATCTAACAAATCAACAAAATACAGTGTTATTAATTATATCTCAAAATATAGTGACAAAATTTCTAGGAAATTAAATAGTTTACGTATCTCAACAATAAGTGTGAATAGAACGAATTTAGAAAAAATATTGGTCAACAATAAAGAAAAATTAAATAAACTTAATAAATCAGGTGTATATGAAATCAAATGTAAAAATTGTAATGCCATCTATATAGGTCAGAATAGTAGAAGTATTGAGAGCAGGGTAAAAGAACATAAAAAATCAATTTTAATTAACAATAAACCTACGGGAATGTCAACATACTGCATTGAAAATAACCATTTCATAGACACTGTTAATATAAATTTGCTTCATACAGAAGGAAAGGTAAACGTTTAAATGTTCTTTAACAATTAGAAGTTAAAAAATCCCTTAAAAACAATACTTTTACCGTAAATACCTAGCAAAATTTCTTAAATACTCTTATACTAGATAAAATGTTAATACACTTTGTACCCTTGGTAAAGCCTAAAAAGCCGAAACATTTGTAGATAATTTTAAACATAGTAATTTGATGCATCTAAAAGCAGTGTTTACTTAAAAACAATTAATATTGAGTTTAAATAAACTTAATGTTTATCGAAGATACACAAATACACATACGAGGAATGTAGCATTAACCAGGAAGCTTTAGAAACTAATGAATCTAGTGTATGAAATAATATAGCGGGACATCAATCAGATCTGGCGTCAATAATACATGTTAAAATTAGAAATAAATGAAGTGTTTAGAATAGCTGTTTTATTCTTGAAAGGGTATAGCCTATCAATCACAAATTAGGCAGCAGATACCCAGCCGATGCTCTTAAGCTATCATCTTTCACTGAATTCTCATACTTTTCAATTTTTAACTCTTTCCCCTCTTCTTTTCTGTTTGTTATTATTTGCTCTTTGTTTGTTTAAAATGCTTATTCCTGTTCTAAATTTATATTCTAAACCAATAAATCTACTAATATCAAAACTTCTTTTAGGCCAAAATTCTGGAAAACAAAGGACTAGGCACCTAAAACACGGGCCATAGTAGTTGCCTCGGTTTTATGTAGTGTTTCTTTGTTGATATTTATTAATATTATTACTTGTTTTAGTTTTAATTATTTTTTCACCAAACCAGACCCATCCCGCCTGATCCTGTAATCGTCACCATGCTTCGCATGATGGTTGCACGATTAGTCCCGGAGTGGGTTCTGAGGAGGACATTTTGTATGTTTTAATACTAATAAAGTGTTGTTCATTAATTCATATTTCGATATGTACTGTAAAACAACGTTAGGCGGGATTAGTCGGCTGGCCATTTTAAGGGAATACAGTGTCTTCATCCTCACATCTTCTAGCAGCTTGTATATCAGTGTATGCGCAGAAGCTATGGAATCCTAGACGAGGACGGCGTAGTGGATATATTTCGGAGATCATCTACAGGCGTCGGTCTGGGGGTGGTGGAATTAGTCCGACATTAAATAAACGTATAAAATAAATACAAAGCTTTCGCATATGCTATATTTACACCGATTTATTTGAGGTAACTCAAGGTTTACAATTTCCATTATCAATTTCAGCTATTTTGTGGAAAACGGGTTCATATAAATATTTCTCTACATCTTTTCCTATCAAAAAATCAAGGTGGTTCCATTTTGGGAATTTAATCAGACTATATCCGCATCTGGACGATGCTGGTAATTCAGAATAGAGTTGCTCGGCATTCTAAAAAAATAAGAAAGATTTAATCATTGTTTTTACTAAAATGAACTGGATTTCCTCTTTTTGAATGTATGCAACACAATTTCTTGTAGATGCTTGTTATTTAGTGACTGCAAAATAGTTTAATTTAAAAAAAAGGGAAAATAAAAGCTAATGGTGCAAATCTTAAGATATTACACAATGACGAATTAATTTCTGACTACAAAACTTTGGCTAATATGTCTGTAAATCATTTTTCCAATAACGCCCAAGAAATATTAAACCAGCATTTTGATTCAAACTTATCATTGCCATGCACCACCTCTCCATATAGAGAGGTTACAATATTCTTTACACCTATAACCGCCAAGGAGGTCAATGATTCTATTATAGATCTAAAAAACAAGAAGTCGGCCGGGTTTGATAATTTAACCGCAAAAGTATTAAAAAGTATACGAGAAAATATAGTTGACCAACTAACACACTTATTCAATATATCTATTAATGAAGGTCATTTTCCCAAAATTCATAAAGAAGCTGTTGTCATACCAATTTATAAGAAGGGATCACCTGATGAAATAAAAAATTATAGACAGATTTCATTTATTAAGTGTCGTCTCAAAACTCTTCGAAAGAATTGTCTATAATAGAATTGTATCTTTTGCAGAAAGAAGTAAAATATTAACTAAATCACAACACGGATTTCGAGTCGGTAAATCTACCGAAACAGCATGCTGTCATTTATTGGAGTATGTCTATACATCTTTAGATAGAGGCAAATATGTGATCTCCTTATTATTTGATTTGACAAAAGCTTTTGACGTTGTTGATAAAAGTTTATTAAAACAAAAACTTAACAGCATTGGTATAAGAGGAAGCATCATGTCATGGCTAATGTCGTATATGGAACATAGGTCATTGAAAGTGAAGCTGAATCAAATCCATTCAGACATGAAAAATGTCGACCTTGGAATGCCTCAGGGCTCTGTGCTTGGACCGTTACTTTTCCTGCTTTACATCAATAATCTACCTGATCACATAATTTCTGGTCACACTACTATATTTGCAGACGATCTAACAATAACTCTAATCGCTGATAGTCCTGAGGAGCTCCAAACAAAAACAAACATAACTATGCAAGAGATCAGTTCCTGGTCACAAAGAGATAGGCTGATATTAAACAATTAAAAGACCGTATTTATACAATTTCATATACAGAAACCATTACCACATGATGTAACGCTATATGATAATATTACTGTGGCACAAAGTACTAAATTGCTAGGTACCTACTTTGATGCTAAACTTTCATGGGATGATCATATTGAATATGTTTGCGGTCAGCTAAATAAAGCATACTTTGCTATATTGCAGATGAAAAATAATCTTGATCAAGCTGGTTTGCTAAATATTTATTATTCGTTAGCATATTCGTGCATATCATACAACATAATATGTTGGGGTAGTGCTAAGGAAAAGGACAGAGTCTTCATATCTCAAAAGCGATTAATGCGATTAATCTTCCAACTTCATTATAATGAGAGTTGTAGGGAAATATTCAAAAATAATAATATCCTGACCACCCCCTGTATATTTATATATAAATGTCTAACATATGTCAAGAAAAATATGGACCTGTTTATAAAAAGAGGAGACTGCCATTTACATAATATGAGGCATGCCGAATTACTGCACATACCTAAACATCATACAAGCAAATTCAAACATTCTCCTCACAATACCTGTATTACTTTCTATAATAGCCTACCTGCTAAAATAAAAACTATATCTAATTATAATAAGTATAAATGCGAGGTAAAAAAAATACTTCTAAAGGGAAGTTTTTATAGCACACATGACTTTTTAAATAGAGGCAATGACTGGTGGTCGAGAGGTGAGCGCACTTGCCTCTCACCTAAAAGTTCCGGGTTCGATCCCCGGTCGTGGCAGTGGAAAATACTGTGAGAGGGATTTTTTCACTATACACGGATATTGGGTGTGTGTCCCTTGTCTCTAAATGTGTAGCCCCCTCCCACACAAGGCTCTTCTAGAGCCTTCCGGGATAAAGGGGGTCGTAATTACCTGTGGTGTTATTTATTTATTTATTTATTTTATAAGAATATTTTGTGTAATATTAATCTATATTTAATGTCTGTTCGTCTAGTTTACCTGGTTTATTATATACACTTATATGTAATTACTTTATAAATATGACAATATTATTCTATTAATTTCTATATATCCATATATATGTATTGTACTGTTTGACTTGCCATATTTACATTTGTATCGCTAATGGCGAATAATAGTTATTCGTATTATAATAATAATAATAAATAGCAGGAGGGGCTAACTTCCATCTATTAAGCCTTTGGTGAGTAGCGCCACCACTTACTCCAGCTAGGGGTGCAAAACCGAACCGGCAGCCCTAGTGCACCCGGGAGGGGAAAGCATCTTCCCCTCTGGTGTCGGTCGTGGGCCTGCTGGGCTAACCACCCACAGGCTCTAACCTTTGGTTCCAGCAGGCCGAAGACTGGGCCCCCACGATCGACCCCGTTCGGATAGGGGTCAAGGGCAAGGTGGTGGGGCCCAACCGGATAGACCGCCCGTTGACGACGTACGCAACGAACAAGGACGCTTTGAGTGGACAGATGAACTGAGGGATGAGCTTCTGCATTGTTATGAAAGCAGTGAGCCCGCGCGGAGGGGGTAAATGGCGCGGATGCATGCTCTGTGGTGTGAGAGGCTACCAGAGCATAGCGCCTTCACGCCACAAAATCTGCGTGACTATGTATCCCACCTTCGTAGTAGGGGCTACGTGAGGGCTGCTCCTGGGCCGGTGAATGAGGTGGCCGAAGAGCCGCCACATTCACCGGTTGAGGACGTGGCTCTCCTCGTTCCGCCAATACCAGAGGGCCTCAGTACCAGAAGGGGGTTACACCGTCTGAAAACCCCCGGGCCACAAGACCTGGCCAGAGTGGACGCTGAACTTCGTACAGCGCTACCAGAAGAGGCTGACATCTGGCACATAAATTGTGCCGTGTATGCCGCTGCTCAACGCTCGTCTCAGGTGGAGAGGCGAAATACCTCTTCCCCACAGGAGAGAGCGCAGCGGCGCATACAAAAGATGGAAGCCAAGATCCAGTCGGCGAGGCAACACGCATCCCGTATCCAATGTGTGATGGACTATATGGCGGCCAACAGGCCGTTCACGCCTAAAGTGCGTCGATTAGCCGCCAACTTAAGACGCGTCCATCACACACTCAATGAGGCAGTGCTGCGAACCACCAAACAGCACTGTCTCGACAGGATACGGATGCTAGTGACTTGCAAAAAGTCATTAGTGAGGCGGGCGAGGGGGCTTGCGGAAAATAAACTGTTCCGCGAGAAGCCCTCGCGCCTTTTCCAACCGCCTCCGCGTGTTGTAGACAATCCGCCGACTGCAGATCAGGTGGAGAACTTCTGGAAAACGCTGTACGAGGAGAGGCTTCCACTCAACCGAGATTCTCCGGCCCTTGCACACTTTGAAGCCTTTTGTCAAAGGCTTCAGCAACCACAGGAAGTGTGCGAACCAATAACCCCAGAAGAGGTTCGTAGGGCTCTTGATGGCTCTAAGAAATTTGCTGCTCCAGGTCCCGATGGGATAAATAACTTTTGGTGGAAAAAGTTATCGAGCACCCACCACCATTTGGCCAGAATATTTAATTCCTGGTTAAATGGGGAGCAGCAAATCCCTTCTTGGGTTGTTGAGGGGCGGACAGTGCTGATCCCCAAGAACGGAGATTTGTCCAACCCAAAGAATTACAGACCGATAACCTGTCTAAACGCATGTTACAAAGTGTTTACACGCATTTTGTACATGCGGGTGCTCCACGCAGTTGAACCGGTTTACGAACGGATATATGAGCAACGAGGGTCGAAGAGAGGTGTCGCTGGCTGCAAGGAGAACCTGTTGATTGACAGATGTGTCACGCAGGACTCCATGCAGTATAAGCGGAACCTCTCTATGGCCTGGATCGACTACCGGAAGGCATTCGACATGACATCGCATGAGCTCATTGTTCACTTGCTCCGATGTCTTGTGGTACCCGGTCCCGTAGTGAGATGTATTGAAGAACTGATGCCGCTCTGGAGGACTCGCTTTACCATAACATCGGGTAACGATAGAGTCCAAACAGAGTCGGTAACATTCAGAAGAGGAGTATTTCAGGGAGATTCCCTCAGCCCCCTTCTGTTTTGCATCTCACTATTGCCATTATCCGTCTCGCTCCGGAAAACCCGTGGCTACAACTGCGGTACCCCCGGCGACAGGAGGCATAAGGTCACCCATCTATTTTATATGGATGACCTTAAACTTTATGCCTCTGGAGAGAGGGATCTCCAACAGTCCCTTAGGGTGGTACAGGAGTATACGCAGGCTGTCGGTATGCAGTTCGGGTTGGACAAATGCGCACTGATCCATCTCAAGAGAGGACGATGCGGTGACTATGGAGAGGACGCGCAGCTCGTGGACGGAAGCATCTTACACCATCTAGATGCCGGAGAGTCGTACACTTACTTGGGTGTCGAGCAACGCTCCACCCAAGAAGTGAGTGTAGTGAAAAACGCTCTCCGCGGCAAGTATCAGCACCTACTCCGACAGATCTGGTCTTCAGAACTGTCGGGGAAGAACAAGGTGTCTGCTACAAATATGCTTGCCGTTCCGATCCTTCTCTACTCTTTCGGAGTAGTGAAGTGGACTAGAGAAGAGCTGCGTCAACTCGATGTAGTAACCCGCAAGAAGATGCATCTCAATAGGAGCTTGCATCCTAAATCGTCCGTTCCACGGTTATATCTCCCACGACATCGGGGAGGCCGTGGACTCTTGAGCTTGGAGAGTCTCCATAGCAGGATGGTTCTGGAGGGAGCATGTAAGGTCATCAGGAGTTCGGATCCCCTCCTCTGCATGGTCCGAGACCATGAAAATGCAGAGGTAGGAGCTTTTCTCTTTAAGGCAGCACGGAGAGCAGCCGATGAACTTGGTCTCATCTTCGACGTCGAGCGGGTAAACCCCGACTCTGTCACCGAGTTGGAACCCGTTCGACTAAAAGCCCACATTAGAGCTGCAGAACACAACATCCTTCTGCAGCTCCATAAGGATAAACCATTGCACGGGATCTTCTATAAAAATATAGAAGACCTCGGCTTATCCGAAAGGCTGACCTTCGCCTTCTTAAGGTCAGCTGGGCTGAAGTCTGAGACCGAGGGATTCATAATGGCTTGCCAGGATGGTGTATTTAACACTCTCGTCTATCGACGTCGTGTCATGGGTATGGAGGTCCCTGATGTCAGCTGCAGGGCCTGCCGCAGGGCGCCGGAGACTGTAATGCACTTACTGTCGGCTTGCCCGACATACGCAGTCTCGGCCTATATTCATAGACACAACGCAGCATTACGAGTGCTTTACTATCATCTAAGGCACTCGTATGGGATAGACGAAATACCAGTGCTGCCTTACGTTCCGGGGGATATTGAGTCCGTTGTGGGGAATGAGAAGTGCCTAATTTATTGGAACTACTCGTTTCCCACCGTCAGGCAAATACAAGCCAACAAGCCTGACATAGTACTCCTCGACCACCAACTCAAGACAATGTATGTCGTGGAATTCTCAGCTCCCGCTGAGAGCAACATTGTCTTGAAAGAGGAGGAAAAACGGACAAAATATCGAGATTTGCTCTTCGAACTCCGCAGGCTTTATCCAGGCCATTCTGTTAAAATAGTGGTACTGATTATAGGAGCCCTCGGTGGAATGAGACAGACGCTGCTTTCAGAACTAAAGATCATACCGGCATGCCGAGATTCGGCAGAGATCTTAGCCGGCAGAATGCAGAAGGCTGTCATCCTCGGTTCATTACGTCTACTCAGGGCACACGATTCGCGGACCCGGTAGTCACTCACCCTGTTAAAGAACGCTATAACCCCGATATACTTTTCGACGTTGTAACAAAATCCGACTTAGGAAATATTTCGTAAGAAAAGCGTGCTTCACGTAAAAACGCCGTGGAGGAGGTTTTTAATTCTTGGAAATATATTTTTGCTCTTCGGAGCGTTTTTTATGCCAAATTTTCGCTAACTCTTCGAGGAGCGTTAATTTGGTAAGTGTAGTAAATGTCGCTGCACAGGGACGTAATGTCGCCCCGAACACCCAATTTTAGAAAGTATAATAAAATTGGACTTGAACTTCCAAATTTCCAAGATTAAAAACCCTTTTACGAATCCACGTTGTCAAGCACTGCAACTCTTACGAAGTGTTGAATATGAGGACAAGTTAGTCCAACGACTATTCAAAGTATATCGGAAGTTATAGCGAAAATAGCCCTTAGCGACATGGGACCCCCATCATTTCCTAGCAGTCGATTTTGACGGGGAAATGATGCGTTTTGACGGGGTTTGCCCTAAACCGGTTCCTCAGTGATTCGGAGTCAAAAAAGTATCTATACCATGTACTCACACGTGCATGGGATTTGCCTTGCCTGAACGTAAAATTTGTTATTGCATAATACAAACGAAGTAGATACGCTTCAAGCAATTTTAAGCTCCGAGGAGCGACCAAAATTTATGTGAATTAATAAATACGTTTATAAAGACAGGCAAGCATAAGCCCACCAAAATTTCAGTTACATGAACTGTTCCTTGAATCTTTTTGTGCATCGTTAGCTTTTCAAACTGCATATTGGATGGTAGTTGGTACCGTATGAATCGTCCCGTTCCTCACCATGTGTTGTACACGGGTCAGACCATTGTTTGTTAACATTTTCACTGAAGAAGTTGTGTAAAAACATAAATTTTTTAAAGATTTAATATACATTTTTTGAACTTTATATTGTCTTTTACTTGTGTTTTCTAACAAAATTTCCCTTTCAGATTTAAATTTTAAGAGAGTGTAAAACAGACAGTGTTAGATTTATAGTGTTACGACGTCTTCCAATTAGTACCATCAGAGCCGCAGTTAAGCATAAACGACAGTAAGTATGATTTATCCATTAATCTCCGTCTGAAACAGTCACTTTGAACCCTAAAAAATTTTGTGAACGAAATATTTTTATTTAGTATTTAGAAAAGGTTGAGGAAAAAGAAAATTAATTTTTTCTTTTTCCTATTTTTTTTAATTTTTCTAAGTTTTTTCGAGCAGAAAACACGTCCTTCAGACTTCCATCAAAAGCATGGATCGTTCACATGGCGCCCGAGCAGGGACCATGCCGTCCCCAAACCCAACAAATCCTTTCTCATTCATGGCGGAAGACTCCGAGGGGTCGACCCCAAGAGAATTTTATGAGCGAGTCACCGCACCGCTCGTCGACGACGGTTCTAGAGGGATAGAACCACAGCGACTGTTTCCGGAGGGAGACAATGTTAATTTATCAGCTTCACAGCCACAAACTGCTTCGATGGAGAGTATGTTTCTGAAAATGGCAGAGGGCTTCGTGCAGGCGATACAGAACGTGTCGACCTGTACGCCCCATGAGAGACAAAGATGTCCGAACGTGACGTTCCATGGGCTTGATCATGAAGATCCAGAAGCATTTCTGAAAATTATGGAGGAATATTTCGACAGAGCTCGCATAAGCCACGACTATGATCGCCTCCATAACGTAACCGGCCAACTCAAGGGCGAAGCTCAACGATGGTCCGAACAATTTAGGACGTTGACTACTTCGTATGCCTTATTCAAGGAAAGATTCCTTACGAGATTTAATTCTCCCGACATACAGTCACGAGCTATTGCTCAACTGTATGCCGTCAAGCAAACGTCTTTAGACGACACGGCAGTGTTTATCACAAGGAAAACCTGTCTTTTCGATCGTATTGATCCCTTTAAATCCGAAGCCATCAGAGCTCGGATCATCATGGACCAACTGCGTCCAGAAATTAGGTCACGCTTGAGAAGCAACCTAATTTCAAACACCGAAATGTTAATAGCAGCGGCTACTAACGTCGAGCGGGATTCAGCTGACGAACAGACGTCGCTAATCCAGCTTATTGATCAACGTCTGTCCCGCGCGTCTTACTATCGAGAGCCGGGACACATCAGTCCACAAAATTCAAGTATAAGGAGCAATGGAAGCCCAACTCCGACAGCACCGAGGGTGCATTTCCGAGAGGACGTATCTCGACAGGACGGTCCAGGCAGAGCGCCTGGTCGTCCTATTTTTATGCCTAATTTATCAAGCGGATCAGTGAATCCTGACCGCAGGCAAAACAATTTTAATGGCGGATCGGGGAAATTCCGAGTACCCGACCGACCGGCTACCCCGTGCCGATACTGCACAGACACAGTGCAGTGGCACTTCCATAGTCAGTGTCCGAATAACCCTCATCTCAACAGGAGACCGGGAAACTTTCGAGGGGCCAGAGACCCAGGCCAGGGTCCATCTGTAAGATCCCCGGCACAACGGCCGAACCAAGGCGGCAGCAATGTCCAGTAATTTTTTCCGATACTCATGACCACTACGACGCTCCTCTGCACAAGACAAGAGAGTCAATAAATTATATGAGCGAAGCGTTCCCTTTGCCTCGTATAAAAGTTCAAATAAATGAACATGCGGTCGACGCACTGATAGATTCAGGCTCGACGCGAAACGTTATCCATCCGAGGATGTTGGATAATTTTAAAAATCTCACGACACGTCGATCATTTGCTATGGCGTGCGGAGATCGAATGGTGGACTCTCTTGGCACGACAAAATTACAAGTAATAATTTCAGGCACCTCTTTTGAAATTGATTTTCAAGTAATCGAAAATTTAAACGAAACAGTAATATTAGGATCACCATTCTTATATATGAACAATGTCGCATATGATTATGGCAGAAAATGCCTATATGCCGGCGCAGAAGAGCGTATTACCGTCTTCTGGAATCAAGCTTCTCAGAGGGAGAGACAGCAGGCAAAGCTTCCTGAAGAGCTTGTTATAAATGACAAATTTCTACGGCCGCTGTTCGAGGAATTTGTCGATCTGTTCACTGCGGAACCGACTCAAGCAACCACAGTGACTGTGAAACACAAAATTACAGTGAAAGACACGAAACCATTTAATATCAGACCATATCCGATGTCTCCGAGTACTAAGAAAATTATGTACGACCAAATCGAAGAGATGTTAAAAGCTGGCGTCATCGAACCTAGCACTGCCCAATATAGTTCACCACCAGTGATAATAAAACGCTCGGACAAGAAACCACGATTTTGCATCGACTATCGCCATTTGAATGAAATGACTGAAGACGAGGCTTCCGTCTTACCAAAAATACACGAAAGTATTAAAGATTTAGGCAATTCGAAGATTTTTTCTGTGTTGGATTTAAAAAGTGGATATTGGCAAATACCACTGGATGAAGCATCAAAAGATTTTTCGACTTTTACCACTCCTGATGGGGCAGCTTACAGATTCAATGTCATGCCTTTCGGACTCAAGACAGCTCCCTGTACCTTTCAGAAATTCATGGCAAAGGACGTTTTAACGGGTTACCTGCACCATTTCTGTAAAGTGTATTTAGATGATATAATCGTTTACAGTGTAAACGTGAAGGAGCATATGTCCCACTTGAGATTAGTCTTTGAAAGACTACGTCTACACAATCTGAAAGTGTCACCGGAAAAGTGTGTAATAGCGACGAATGAAATTCAATATTTAGGCCATACAATTAGAACTGATACTTCCCAACCATTAGAAAAACATGTCTTACAAATTCAAAATTATCCCGTTCCAGCTACGAAAAAGCAGCTACAAAGTTTCCTAGGGCTTTGCAACTGGGTACGAGAATATCTACCAAATGTGGCGATGATCACGAAGCCACTAACGAAACTTCTTTCGAAGGAAAATCGTTTTCACTGGAACCATACGTGCGATGAAGCATTTAGAAAATTAAAAGAATTATTATCCGGACCGCTGGAACTCCATCGGCCGGATTTTTCACGTCAATTCATTTTGCAAACAGATGCATCCCTCCAAGGCCTTTCGGCCGTGTTATATCAATTAGGCGACAACGGCGAAAAATACATAATCTCGTATGCAAGCAACACGTTATCTCCAGCGGAGAGACGTTACCACATAAACGAGCTAGAATGCTTGGCGGTGGTGAACTATATTAAAAAGTACAAGATGTACCTAGCAGACAAACCGTTCTTGGTGAAGACGGACAACAGGGCGTTACTTTGGTTAAACAAACATAAGGACGACAAAACAAAATTTACTCGATGGTCATTACTATTGCAAGAATATGCATTCAAAATTGAACACTGTCCAGGAAAGGAAAATTTATTAGCAGATTTTCTAAGTCGTAACCCACAAAATCAGTATGTCGAGACAGACGATGAAGAGGAAAGAATGTTCCTACCAAATTATAAGTGTCCAGAACGTATTTCTGTTTTAACGCACTCAGAAATATACGAAGATATCGTACAGGCTCAATTGAGTTCAAGAGATATTCAAGACAAGATCCGCCGTTGGAATGATCTATTTCAACAGGAACAACGTTCCGATGCGGATCTTATTTTTATGCAAAATTTTCACGTCCAAGACGATGTACTATTTAAAGATTGTGATAGAAATTTTAAATTAATAGTTCCAAAGAGGAAAATAAAAGAATTGATTTACCATTATCATGACCGAGATGAAGCATGTCATCCAGGAAGAGACGAGACTCTCAGGAAAATAGCAAAACGCTACTATTTCAATAATATGGCCAGGATCGTAGGCAGATACATAAACGACTGTCTGATATGCCAGTCTGTCAAGACAAGACAAGCCCAACCCAATGCTCCACTTAGAAGTCATGCACCACAAAATGCATTTGAAACCTTGAGCGTCGACGTAATTGGCCCGCTGCAGAGGACTAAAGACGCCGAAAACAGATACATGATTATCGTCGAAGACGTTTTCAGTAAATGGATAGAGGCAAAGGCATACATTCAGGTCGACGGCAGAACGATAGCCAAATATATCGACGAAGAAATAGTAGCAAGATTCGGAGTCCCTCGAGTCATAATATCAGACAACGGTGGTCATTTCAATTCCGAATGGTACATCACATTTTGCGAAAGGAATGGTATCGAACGATACTTAATTCCAGCATATCACCAACAGTCCAACCCCGTGGAACGACGGGTTCAGGAATGCAAGAAAATTTTAAAGACTCTTTTATTCAAAAAGCCAAACGACACTTGGGATCGCTACGTGCATCAAATGACATATATATTAAGAAATCGTAGGAACGCCGCTACAAATCAAACACCTAGCATGGTTGTGTTAGGATATGATCCAGCCGAAAGAGGCGAATGGGATTTGTATGCCTGGAGGCAAGAAAGAGCCAAGCAACAAACGCTTCCACGATACGAGCGAATCAAGGAAGCCCGTCAGGCCCAACAAAAATATAAACAGAAATATGCGCCGAAAGAGGCCGTCACTCCGATCGTCTACAAAGTAGGAGACAGAGTCATGAGTAAGAGAAAAAAGAAGGTACATACCTTCACGCCGTCTTGGTCAGGCCCAACCAGAATTCTGAAGAAGTTTTCAGACGAAGTGTATCTCGTACAAAAGGGAAATGCAACGACAAGAGTACATGTCGATGATTTGAGACCAGCCCCGCCAGAGGAGCACAACTTGGAAATCGAATCTTCCGATGAAGAAAATGCTAGTCCAGGCGGAACATCACTCGATGGAAATGATTCCCCGTTCTCAGACGATTCCACAGAACCTCTACCGCCGGAGCAAACGGTTGTACAAATCCATGCACCGCCACGAGAAGCTTCCACTTCTGATTCAGAATCCAGTTCTGGAGATTCAATCATCTTTTTATAACATTTTTCAACCTAGGCTAAGTTTTAACTTAGTGCTAGGTTTATTTTATATCAAAATTTCCATACCAACTTCTTGTCGTGTCAGGCAAAAGTTGGTATTTTTTATGCATTTTTTACAAGTTATTTTCATCTGAGGATATTGTATCCAAATACAAATCTTCCAAATTCACTGCAGCAACTCTGACCGTGTCCGGCAGAGTTGGTATTTTTATAATTTTTCTAAGTCCACATATGTTTAAAACATATACATCTGTAAGCAGAGTCCGACCCAAAGGGTCCCAACAAATGTTCCATTGGCACGGCATGGAAAGACGACGACTCTGACGCAAGAGCGCGATTCAGACGAGTCTAGCAACTCAAGGGCGAGATGCCGCCACGTCTGCTGGAGGGGCAGATGCAACGATCCGACGGATGCAGATTCTGTCGCAGATTTCTCCCAAGAAGAGATTTTAATAAAAACTATTTCAATCAATATAAGTCAACAAAATTCAATGTTCCTATTCTCAAAGACGACGATGTGATATCGGTCGCAGATTTCTCCCAAGAAGAGAATTTTTAACTACTAGGAAACCATTTCAACCAATATAAGTCAACAAAATTCAGTGTTCCTATTCTCAAAGACGACGATATGTTATCGGTCGCAGATCCCCAGACGGGATGTAAACAAACATTTTACTAAAATTTTGTTTTATTGTTTCATATAAACCGAGCAGAGCCATAGTATAGCTGGAGTTAAGCAGTCCGAGGACCACCTAAGCTGTTCCAGAAGGCAGTTCGACACCGAAGGTGATCGACGAGGCATAGACACGAGGAGGAGCAGACGCAAGCCCGCATTAGTGGAAGAACACTAAGAAAGATAAGTGCGTCGAAAGTGTTTGTGTTGTGTCATCGAAAATCTGAGGATTTTCGATTTTTTCTTTTTTTATGCCATTTTGAAAACCAATGTTCAATAATTCAATCGAATGCTATGCATCGATATATGTTCAAACTTATTACCATTTTAGATTTGCATCTATGTTTTGTTCAGATAGGCCGGTCTGAACGATAACCGAATACAACACATGGGAGACTACATCCAATGATCCATTTTATTTTCAAAAACCAATTTACCAAACGTTACACAAAAAGATTCACGGAAAGGAGGGGAGTGTTAAAGAACGCTATAACCCCGATATACTTTTCGACGTTGTAACAAAATCCGACTTAGGAAATATTTCGTAAGAAAAGCGTGCTTCACGTAAAAACGCCGTGGAGGAGGTTTTTAATTCTTGGAAATATATTTTTGCTCTTCGGAGCGTTTTTTATGCCAAATTTTCGCTAACTCTTCGAGGAGCGTTAATTTGGTAAGTGTAGTAAATGTCGCTGCACAGGGACGTAATGTCGCCCCGAACACCCAATTTTAGAAAGTATAATAAAATTGGACTTGAACTTCCAAATTTCCAAGATTAAAAACCCTTTTACGAATCCACGTTGTCAAGCACTGCAACTCTTACGAAGTGTTGAATATGAGGACAAGTTAGTCCAACGACTATTCAAAGTATATCGGAAGTTATAGCGAAAATAGCCCTTAGCGACATGGGACCCCCATCATTTCCTAGCAGTCGATTTTGACGGGGAAATGATGCGTTTTGACGGGGTTTGCCCTAAACCGGTTCCTCAGTGATTCGGAGTCAAAAAAGTATCTATACCATGTACTCACACGTGCATGGGATTTGCCTTGCCTGAACGTAAAATTTGTTATTGCATAATACAAACGAAGTAGATACGCTTCAAGCAATTTTAAGCTCCGAGGAGCGACCAAAATTTATGTGAATTAATAAATACGTTTATAAAGACAGGCAAGCATAAGCCCACCAAAATTTCAGTTACATGAACTGTTCCTTGAATCTTTTTGTGCATCGTTAGCTTTTCAAACTGCATATTGGATGGTAGTTGGTACCGTATGAATCGTCCCGTTCCTCACCATGTGTTGTACACGGGTCAGACCATTGTTTGTTAACATTTTCACTGAAGAAGTTGTGTAAAAACATAAATTTTTTAAAGATTTAATATACATTTTTTGAACTTTATATTGTCTTTTACTTGTGTTTTCTAACAAAATTTCCCTTTCAGATTTAAATTTTAAGAGAGTGTAAAACAGACAGTGTTAGATTTATAGTGTTACGACGTCTTCCAATTAGTACCATCAGAGCCGCAGTTAAGCATAAACGACAGTAAGTATGATTTATCCATTAATCTCCGTCTGAAACAGTCACTTTGAACCCTAAAAAATTTTGTGAACGAAATATTTTTATTTAGTATTTAGAAAAGGTTGAGGAAAAAGAAAATTAATTTTTTCTTTTTCCTATTTTTTTTAATTTTTCTAAGTTTTTTCGAGCAGAAAACACGTCCTTCAGACTTCCATCAAAAGCATGGATCGTTCACAACCCCACCGGCGTGGGGAGTGGCTATTGGTATTACCAGCTCCCCTCTGTGAGGGTCGGAGCCACAGAGTAGGGTGACTGGTTTTTTGTAAAAAGATAATAATAATAATTATTAACGAAAACGAATCGGCAACCTCCTCGTGGTGCACCCCGGGCAACAGGCAGAGGTAACTCTGCCTGGCTGATGTCGGACGTGGATCCCAGGGCTAACCACCCTGTGATCCACGACTCTGGTTCCAACGGGCAGAGAAAGGGCCCTTCACAATCGACCCCATTCGGATGGGGGTCGGAGACAAGTTGGAGGGGCCCAACAGGACCGTCTCAATGGTAACGACCCTGGCAATGGACATGGACGCTTTAAGTGGACGAGGGAATACCGGGATGATTTGCTGACCTGCTACGAGAGCAGTGAGCCTGCGCGCAGGGGGTACATGGTGCGATTGCGCCATATCTGGTGCGACATGCACCCAGAACTTGCCACCTTCTCTGAGCAACAGCTCAGAGATCAAGTATCTTTCCTGCGCAGGTCAGGCTATGTAAGGGCACCCCGTCAGCAGGAAGAAGTGCCAGCCGCACTTCTACCGCGGCAAATACCAGCTGACGAGGAACATCCCAGAGAGTACACCGATGTTGACTTAAGGACGAGGGTTAGCCTTAACACCAGGGCTACCCTAAATCCACAAGACCTGGCACGAATGGACGCGGTCATCGAAGAGGAACTTTTGGAAGATGCCGACATCTGGCAGATCAACACTGCCGTGTACAACGCCGCCAGCCAACTCGTTCTCCGCACGAGGGAGTCTACTGCCTCGAGCGGAATCGAGAAAGCTAAGCGGCGCGTACAAAAAATCGAAGGCAAAATACAGTCGGCCAGACAGCACGCCTCTCGAATCCAGAGTGTGGTGGAATATATAACAACTAATAAGGCATTTACGCCGAAAGTCCGGCGCATAGCAGCCGGAGTAAGACGCCAACACCACACTCTAAATCTAACAGTGTTGCTTACAATCAAGCACCACTGTTCAGATCGGATTCGAGCACTTATGGCAATTAAGAAGACTCTAAGAAAGCGGTTGAGGAGTATGGAGCAAAATACACTGTTCCGTACGAGTCCCTCCCGCCTATTTCAAGAGCCACCGCGTGTTGTCAACAATCCGCCGACTGTAGCAGATGTTGAAGTTTTCTGGAAGGGAATTTACGAAACGACGCGTCCGTTCAATAGCAACACTCCAGCAATCGCACACTTTCGGGCTCTGTGCCACAGAACTTTAGGAGAGCCAGAGGAAGTGTGTCCGGCAATCAGTACGGAGGAAGTCCAGCAAGCACTTGTTGGCACCAAGAACTTCGCTGCTCCGGGTCCAGACGGCATAAACAACTGGTGGTGGAAGAAATTTCCTTCCACTCACCGCCATCTGGCCCGAGTTTTCAACTCATGGTTGAACGAGGGGCAGCAAATTCCGGACTGGTTTGTCGAGGGACGTACTGTGCTTATCCCCAAAAAAGGGGATCTGTCCGACCCAAGGAATTATAGACCAATCACCTGTCTGAACTCCTGCTACAAGATATTTACACGTATTTTGTATGCTAGGACACTACGGCAGGTTGATCCGGTCTTCCAGCAGATTTACGAGCAACGTGGTGCCAAGAAGGGCATGGCAGGTTGTAAGGACAGCCTTCTGATAGATCGTTGTGTACACAGGATTCTGTGCAACGCAAACGAAATCTGTCGATGGCCTGGATAGACTACCGCAAGGCATTTGACACAACATCTCATGAGCTACTTTTACACTTGCTCCAATGTCTTGCGGTAGCAGCACCACTAGTGAGATGCATAGAACAACTGCTGCCACTCTGGAGAACCCGCTTCACCATAACATCAGGTGCGCAGCGGGTTACGACAGATCTGGTGGCTTTTAGGAGAGGAGTTTTCCAGGGAGATTCTCTGAGTCCTCTCCTCTTCTGCATCTCACTGTTGCCGTTATCTGTTGAGCTCCGCCAAACTTCCGGATACCATTGTGGGCCACCCAGCAACCGGAGGCATAAGGTCACCCATCTGTTCTATATGGATGACCTCAAACTGTATGCCTCCGGAGAGCGCGAACTTCAAAACGCTCTTAGGGTGGTCGAAGAGTACACGGGGGCCATTGGTATGGAGTTTGGGTTGGATAAATGCGCAGTCGTCCACCTCAAGAGAGGGCGGTGCGGGGAATTCTCTGAAGAGGCGCAGCTAGCAGATGGAAGCATTCTACGACATCTGGATGCCGGAGAGACCTATACATATCTGGGTGTGCAACAGCATCACATCCAAGATGTGAAACAGATAAAGGGGTCTCTCCGCGGCAAGTACAGACACCTACTTCGAAAGATTTGGTCTTCCGAGCTTTCGGGGAAGAACAAGGTGTCTGCTACGAATATGCTTGCCGTTCCTGTTCTTCTCTACTCCTTTGGAGTTGTGAAGTGGACGGTAGATGAGCTGCGCCAGTTAGATAGAGATACCCGCAAGATGATGAATATTCACCGTAGCATTCATCCTAAATCGTCCGTTCCTCGAGTTTACCTCCCACGTCAACGGGGGGGCCGAGGACTCTTGGGCCTGGAGTGTATGCATGGCCGGGTAGTACTGAGTATGGCATGCAATATCCTTAGGAGCTCTGACCCGCTCCTGCATCTAGTGAGGGATCACGAAAATGCAGGTGTGGGAGCAGGATTATTCAAGGCAGCAAAAAGAGCCGCAGATGAACTTGGTCTCATATTCGACATCAGGCGAGGAGGCCGGCGAGGTGCCGACCCAGAGTCAGTCACTGAGCTTCCGCCAAATCGCCTGAAAGCCCAGATTAAAACTGCCGAGCAGGTAAATTTGCTTAGGCAGCATGTCGATAAATCCCTGCACGGTGTTTTCTATAAGAACATAGAAACACTGGGTTTATCGACTAAGCTGACATTTGCCTTTTTGAAGTCAGCTGGGCTTAAGTCGGAGACCGAGGGATTCATTGTGGCCTGCCAAGATGGTGTTATTAATACCTTGGTCTACCGAAGCCGTGTGATGGGTGTAGGGGTTCCTGATGTCAGCTGCAGGACCTGCCGTCAGGCGCCGGAATCGCTCATGCATTTATTGTCTGCATGCCCAGTATACGCGATTTCGGCCTACATCCACCGCCATAACGCGGCATTACGAGTGCTCTATTACTATCTACGGCACTCGTACGGGGTATACCAAACACCAGTGCTGCCTTACGTCCCCGGAGATATTGAGTCCGTTGTCGAGAACGAGAGGTGCAGGATATACTGGAACTACTCGTTCCCGACCGTCAGGCTAATTCAAGCCAACAAGCCTGACATAGTACTCCTCGACCACCAAACCAAGGCGATGTACGTCATCGAGTTTTCGGCACCCGCTGAAACAAACATCGCCTTGAAAGAGGAGGAAAAACGGACTAAATATCGTGATCTCCGGTACGAGCTCCTAGTGCTGTACCCAGGCTACTCAGTCAAGATGGTCGTCCTCATAATCGGTGTACTCGGAGGTATGAAGCCCACGCTGCTCTCGCAATTGAAGACCATACCGGCCTGTCAGAAATCTGCCGAATGGCTAGCAGGCCAAATGCAGAAAGCAGTTATCCTGGGGTCCCTTCGTCTACTTAGGGCACACGATTCGGGTGTTTACAGTCACTGACCCCACAGGTGTGGGGAGTGGCTGTGATTTTAATCGCCGGCGCGATTTCCGTGTGGTGTCGGAGGCCACGGAAGTCCTGTCCGGTATCGGGAAACCGCAAAAAAAAAAAAAAAAAAAAATTATTATTATTATTATTCTAATATACTGTTTTAATCTATTTAATATCTATTTGTATTGTATATTGTAACTTATATGTATGTTTATATACATATATATATATATATATATATATATTTCTTTTTTTACACTTGACTTAATATATATATACAACTTGTATCTAAGATGGTCAATAAATATTATTATTATTATTGTTATTATATCATGAAAATAATACCGGTTCCTGACACTAATTATTACACCGAAATGGTACATTTGTCATACGCCAACTAAATGAGCGTCATTGGAGAAACACCCGTCGAGTATAGTGGTCTCTTTGAATTGCTATTCCATTTTTTCCATAATCTTTCTTTTAATTTTGGTACTGATTTCTTGGTCCCGGTTTCATTTCTTTGTACTTCTTCTGATCTTTAAAATTTCCATTGTAAAACATTAGGGATGATTTTTCATAACATGAATTATTTTGATATGATTTTAGTGCATCATCGGATAGAACCTACATAGAGCAACTAGATTTCAAGAGAAACTATAAGGGATTTAAAAAAAATTGTCGGACCCTTTGTCTTTACAAAGCTATATTAGCACCGCATCTCCATAAATGGTTCTCTTTGTTTCTAAAAATTGAAGCTACACCGTTAGTTTTTTGAGATCATGTACACATTTCAGTTATTTATTAACACAAACATTCGCTGCAAAATTTAATATCGGAAATAAAGTATAAAATTAACATTACCACAGAATATTTTAGTAATCATTGATTTAATTAGGTAAAAATAAACAAGAAAATATATAAAACTTGTATTTTTACTGTTTGTATATTGAAAGTATTTTCTCTAACACTCTTTTAGAAAGTACACATTCCACAACTAGAAATTATATCGGAATAAATGTCATTCCAACATCCTGTGTTAGAATGCCATTCCAACACATTGTGTTGGAATAAAACTATTGTCATTCCAACACACTGTGTTGGAATTAAACTATAACTAATGAGCAACTTTTTGTAAAATTTTTAAAATCTTGTTAGAGAAAGTCTACTCTAAAACACGTTTATATTCCACAACTTGTAGAATCCCTAATAGCACGGAACATCCATTGGACGTCCGGTTAAAGTCCTCCTATGAATCCATACAAAAAGCCGCGGAAAAAAGTGGAATACAGTCACCTACAATTAAATGGATACAATCCATGCTCAAAAGCAGAATTATTACCACAAGTGTGGCGGATGAGTCGACTACGGTGACTGCAGTCAGGGGTTGCCCATAAGGTGGAGTCCTATCACCCTTGTTGTGGTCAATGGTAGTCGTAGTCGATGATCTCCTACATAAAATGAGTAATTCAGGCTTTAACGTCCAGAGATATGCAGATGACCTGGTCGTCACTGTGAGAGGCAAAAATGATTTCCAACCTTATGCAAATTGCCTTAAATATAATATTAAAATGGTGCTCGTCAGAGGGACTCAATGTGAATCCGAGCAAAACAACTATTGTTCCGTTTACTAAAAGGAGAAGACACAATCTTAGAACTCCTCTACTGAATGGAACGATAATAAATTTTTCCAGTGAAGTCAAGTATCTACGAGTAATCCTGGATCAAAAACATACCTGGAACTCACATCTGGAACGGACTCTTACTAAAGCAACAGCGGCAATATGGACGTGCCGTAGGTGGTTTGGTAAGACTTGGGGTCTAAGACCGAAAATGACATATTGGTCTTATCTTTCGGTTGTCAAACCTGTGGTAACCTACGCATCATGCGTATGGTGGTCAAAAACAGAAGAAAAAACAGCACAGGGAAAGTTGCAGAAACTACAATGCCTTGCCTGTTTAGGGACTACAGGAGCAATGCACTCATGTCCCACAGCAGCTATGGAGGCTATGCTTGACATACTTCCCTTGCACTTACATGTAAGGAAGGAGGCGGCACTTAGTGCCTTACGACTGCACCAGGCACATAAATTCAAACCAGGTGATCTGGTTGGTCACTTAAGGATTCTGGAGGAAATCCATTTGAAGTCCATGACCAAACCCACCGACTCAATGCCAGTCAAATAAGACTTTGACTGCCCGTTTGACGTGCTAATTGAAAGTCGTCAGACGAGCAAGATGGAGTAACTGCGATTGGAACAGGGGTCACTTATCTGGTATACAGATGGATCCAAGATGGCTGAAGGGGTAGGAGTGGGAGTAGCAGGGCCGAATTGTAGGCTATCCAAAGCCCTCGGAAACACCCCAACCATCTTTCAGGCAGAAATTTATGCCATAGATCTGTGTGTCCAGGTATGCCTAAATAAAGGCATCCGAAGGGCAAAGATCTGTATACTATCAGATAGCCAGGCAGCACTAAAGGCTCTAATATCCTATACCTTTGAATCTAAAATGGCCTGGGAATGCAGACAATCCCTGAAGCAACTGGCTAATAACAACAAGGTTACCTTGATGTGGGTGCCAGGGCATGAGGGAGTACAAGGAAATGAACTTGCTGATAGCCTTGCAAAAAAAGGAGCTGAAGCACCGTTCATTGGAGCTTGTAAAAACGGAAAATTTATATTTTTTCTCTGGTATATGCATAGGGTGATTGGAAAAACTTGCGCAATTACGTGAAGTGAGGTACCGTCATCGGTTTAAGCTGAGACCTCGATCAGCGAAGTTAAGCAGCGTTGATTGAGGCCGTCATTTGGATGGGTGAACGGTATCTCATTTCGCCGTCCTGGTTGAGTGGAAGAGTAGCTGCAGCTAAACTCCGCCAGGACGTAAATATAAACAAGGCATTTAAAAAAAAAAAGATATGTCTGTGAATTATACTGATAAAACCAATCGCAGAATGTGGTTTATCGATTTACCGGTATATTTTAGGTTTCATACTCTTGATCGTTTTCTCGATTTTGTTTTGTTTTCAGATTGCAACTACATTAACTACTTTTCAATTTTCTACTAGTATTAACGATAATTAGAGAAAATGTTTAAATACTTGTGAGCATTTGTAAACTTCAATCATAACCGGGGCTATACCTATATCCAGGCATATTCTAGGACAAAGAATGGTCACTGGAGGTCCGATTTAATTGGTCCAGATAAGGACAAAATGGACATTATGAGGTATATTTTAATTGGTCCATAGGATGTCCATCATGGATCACCATTTAAGGTCCAAAATTGGACCCCCAAAAACTGTACAAACTAGTGACATTTGGGTATCCCTAGGACATCCAAAAGACATCTCCTTGTACATAAAATGGATATCCATAGGACGTCTGAGATGCCCGGCATTGACGTCCATAAGAGATTCATATTCTATATGATATATCTAGAAAAAGTCCCGTTTTGATTACAAATACGTATTTAAACGTTTCATATTGCAAAATAAGCTATGTTTCGATAAGTCTAATGCTTATGAAGATATTGAAGAGGATACATCACTGGAATATATAATCATACCGTTTGAGTAGCGAGCCAGTCATTTTTCCCCACGTACAATGCCACAGGAACTGAAACTTTCGACAAATCGTAAGGTGGAGGACGAAGTTGACCATACACTTTCAAGTTTTTCTCCTGCCCATGATCATAATTTTGAAATACACCACTTCGGAATATCTGTACATAATGTGTATAAACTTCTGCACCTGCTGTGTCAAGCGTCTGAGTTGCAAATTGTGGATAAGTAAGCTGCAAAAATGTAACGTGAATATAATAATATTAAACTGAATAATATGAAATTACTAAACATGTAGTGCTGCTGTATTTGCGATAATTTAATGATTGTATTTTTTCTATTTCTTTTACCAGAAATTCTCTATATAATGTGCTTTATGAAAATCCTCCTGGAGCATGCGTAAAGTTAAACGATCTATTTTCACTTGTGGAATTCCATTTAGATTGGTTCGAATTCATGCTATAGTTATTACCAATTACTTGGGGCTAAGGCTTCTTTCAGACAGGTACGAAATGGGAATTTTTTGTGCGAGATGCAGGTAAATTTGATTTAAAAGCCATCGAGGGAGAAAACTTTTTGAATCCGAAACTTCTGCGGACATTTTGCAGCGCGAAATAAATCTGAGGATCAAAATAGCAAGTGTAACCTCAAAACCCTTTTTGTAAACGTTTTAAGTTAGACAATTAAAGTCATAAGGTCTCCCGCCACGAATATTTTTAAATCAAATTTACCAGAGTTTCGGGCGAGAAATTAGCATTTCGGAACTATCTGAACTAGGCCTAAGGGTAATATGCCTGTCACCGCTGTACCATCTACAATACAAGCAGGACGAAGAAACGATTCCGTTCGCTAAAGAAAACCATTATTTCCTTACATTGCCGATCTACGTGAAAGTGCACATCTACCTGTGGCCTCTTTATTTATAGGATTATATTGAGTAACGGTAAAGTTGATTAAACGTACCCGATCTACTTTGTGAAACAAACCACTGTGGTATGTTCCTTAAATTTATTTATAATGGAACGACCTACTGGTTTAGTAAGCTATATATAACAATTCTTACAGATGATTTGGTAAAAATGCAGATCTTTCCATTTACTTAAATTTTATCCTTTCTTAACTAATATCAAAGTATAGTTCAGTTTATTTATTCCCTGCATTCAAAAGACGCAACAAAAACTTTACGACATAATTATTATCGCCGCGAGCCATGCGGCATGCCTGGCATCAAACAACCTGATGCACATTAAAAACCTATAAAGGTAAGCGAGTCAATTTGCGGTCGAGAGTGATGGTATTTTAATGAGGTTGTAAAGTTTTTGTTACGTTTTTTGAGTGCAGGGAATAAATAAACTGAACTATACTAATATTCTCAACAATTTATTCAATTTGTTATAAAATGCTGATAAGTATTTGTCTATATACTTACAGCATCCATTTGTTCGTAGTCATCACCAAATAGCAAATTGGCTCCTGTTTGGATTGCGTACATACCCAAAGAGAATTTCGTTAAGGGCTTTAAAAGAATTGAAATACCTGGCAAAATCTCTCCATGCCATAACAAATACACAAACGACTACAAAATACAGAAATGATGAATAATATACGGTGAGTATTTAAAAAAAATCCAATTTTAGTAGTGGAAATTTAATAGAAATTTCGGATTTTTTATCAAAACTAACACAGTGGTTCTATTTTTTTTTTAATAATTTAAAAATATCTTTTCGGGTTCGTACAAGGTATTTCGTAAATAAGGGGACTTAGGACAACTACATATAAATTGGATTAAAATATGGCGATAAACCGAATTTTTAATTAGATTTTCACGAAACAAATACATAGGTAAATTATCTGAATTTTTCCTAAAAACTATCAATTTTCGTACAAATTTCTCCTTGTTTATGAGTATATTCGAAAATGTGAGTCACTTCTAGTCCAATTTTAATACGGGCAAATACTAAATACCCACAAACACTTCATATTTAAGGCAGTGCATAATATGAACTTGGAGTACGTTTATTCCAGGAGGAGCCCGATGAAGGCTGGTTGCCCGCTGAAAGGAATTTCTGTACCACACAAAAAATAGAGAAAATTTCATGGATATCTAAAAGGAGCAATTATCTTTCTGTAAATTGACAATCGATTGCTGAAGCTGTTACTATTATTAAAATCGTCAAATGGCAGATCAGTTCCATTCATACTGCCGACTCAAGAATAAAGTATATTCCAAGAAAGTTAAATGTGTTCGCCAGTATCCTATCAGGACCTCCAGTTCCTGAAAGAGATTTAAATTTTGTAGCTATCCTAGATACTTCCACCAGTTCGTTCTCAAGCACCGAAACTTATTTTAGTCGTTTTTTTATCACTCTGACTACCATGGGTAGAAGGCGGCATTTTTTACAGGGATTATCTGGCTATTAAATTATAAAACTACTTATATCAGTATAAACAACTCAATAATTAATTAAAGCAACACAGGTACAGTACAGTTGATTTAAAAAATAAACTGGTACACTTTCTTTTAGCTATGTAAATCATTCGTTCTTTGATTGATATTAATAATCTTACAAATGCCACTTTGACGTTAATCAGTGGCGTCATTATTAAAAATGGTTCGACATCTAACAGATATTAAAAAATTTCGAATTGTTTCTAAAATTGAAGATGATTGGTCCATAAGAAGACTCGCTGCTGAATGCAATGTGAGTATGAAGATAACACGATAATGAGTGTTAAAAAACAATGGGAAATTAACCAAACGGTATCCCGTAAAGTTGGTTCCGGTAGGCCCAGAAAGAGCAATAATCAAGAAGATGAAAATCTTATAAATTACCTAAGAGAAAACCCTTTTCAGACTGCAGTAAATGCAATTTCAGAGACAAATTTCCCTGCTTCGGTACCTACTGCTTGCAGAAAAATAAAACTAGGAAGCGAATTGAAGAGTTGTTCAGCGGCTAAAAAATACGAATTTTCAGAAGAAAAGAAGCAGGGTAGGATTATTTTTGCACTGAACTATATAATCAATGATGAAAACTTCTGGGAACAAGTTGTCTTTTCTGACGAAAAGGTTTTTAAATCCTGTAACGATGGACATGTTCGCGTATATAGGCCTCCTTCCACTAGATACGACGAAAAATATATTTTCGATCCACAAATATGAGGAGGGTTTTCAGTCAATGTCTGGGCTTGGATGAGCCTAAATAGGTTAGGTGTGTGTTGGAACAGTGGTGGTCATCTCAATTCAATTAAATATATTGAAATATTAAGCAATATTATGTTGCCGTCAGTAATAGAGGTGTTTCCGGAAAATAATTTTATTTTCCAACAAGACAACTGCTCCATACATAAGGCCCATCCTGTCATGCAATGGTTTCTTAATAAAAACATAGAGTTGATACCGTGGCCATCTAAAAGTCCGGATTTAAATCCAATTGAAAATGTTTGGGGACTAATCGTGGAACATATAAGAAAATTAAATAACCATCCAAATAACGCCCAAGAATTGGAAGGGGTAATTGAAGCTGCTTGAGAGAACTTGTCGCAAGAAGTTGACCTTGCAAGAAATCTGATTTTGTCCATGCTTGCAAGACCTCAGGCAGTTTTAGACGCTAATGGATCAATGACAAGATATTAGTTAATTCTGTATTACGTAGTTGAAGTTCATTTATTTTATTTTTTTATTGTATTTTTATGTTCAGTTTGCATTGTTTACATTTTTTTAATCTCAAGTGGTATTTTTGTGTTCTTATTTTAAAAATAGAATTATCATTATTCAGTTAGTATTTTAATTACAACCAATAGTAGAATTATCCGTAACAAATATTATTTTTTTAAACAATAATATGGCAGGCTTTAAAATGTTTTGAAAAAGTTATTTTCTAATAATTTTTTAAAATTCCATTTGAATAATATTAAAAAGAAAGGTTTAATAAGTTTAAAAACACTAAGAAAACCGGTCTCCAAAAAACCCAGGTCCGGGGTAAATCACCTCTTTTCCACCCCCCTCTCGACATGCCTGGCCAGCCCTATTTACAGACATATGCACACAACTAAACTATTAAGATTTTCGATTACAAGAGTTGTACTAGTTTTTTTTTTAAATCAACATATATGCAAATTATGCGTATGGGTTTGGATGTGCGTCTCCGCCCATGATGCTGCAATTTGTGATTATATACGTGCAACAAACACCAGCCGAAAGCAATCGAAGCATTAGTGTTCTGTTGGTAATATGCAATTATTACACTTAACGCCCCAGGCCTGTAATTCAGCGCTCGGCGGGGCACATAGTCCGGAGAGTGGCTGTTGTTTGTAATCTGGTTAAGGATTTTATAGAGGAGTTTGTGATTATTGCAATTGCTGTTTTTTCAGTCTATATATAATTTGCGTTCTTAAATTGGCATTTATCTCCTTACTTTTAATATAGGCCACACCACGGGTAATGCTGACAATTTCGCAATCGATTTAGTATCTTTGCAACTGATTATTGGTGCCAATGCTATCATCCCTTTAACATAAGATTTCGTCTCATCTGGAAATGTTGTGGAATATATGTAGAAACCAGTTGTTCCCATTGAATGACCTATATAAATGACTTTTGCCTTTGTTCTCTCGTTGACATATTTAATTGTAGATCGGATGTCATAGACGCCCATTTCGTTTATACTAAAAATATAAATTGTCATTAAACTCTCGAGACAGCTTTAATAAAGATGAAAAATAATCATTTGAAAAATTAAAAAAGTTTGTGTGAAAGTATAATGTAGATCATGAAGGAATAGTTATTTGTTTAACTAGGCAGCAAAATGGTAGATTGACCGCCGCGGCTGAACTCAGCCAAGGCAGTCAATCTATTTTGCTGCTGAGTTGAACATATAATTTTTTCGTCGATTGTTTAAATATATTCTAAATAATGAAATTATTACAATTCTCAATCTCTCTATTTTTGTTGTAATAAATTCAGTAAAAATTCATTAAAAATCGCAGTTGTTACTAGTTGGTTACTATGGAAAATAAGCGTCACTTTCCCTGCCTGGGCAAGGAAAATGAGCACTTTCCTGCCTAGGTAGGGAAAGTGACACTTTGCTGATTGATATTAGTCAGCAAAGTTAGTACTTTGCTGTTAATCGGCGAAAAAGTAATTTATATGGTAAATATATTAAAAATTTCCCACAATAATATAATTTTTTTATATACAACATGTATTATACATCACAATAATGTTGTTCTTCATATTACCACTATTAAGGCTTCTTTGTCGTGGGTCGGAGATGGTGGGCGCGGATTTATTACAACCAGAATATCCATAGAAACTATAATAATATCTTTACCTAAATGACCAGTACTTCGGGTCTTTTGTCGAAAGATTGACGTGACCTTTACTATACCATGTGCCCCTATAATTTAGCAGCCATACGTCGTATCCAAGTTTACCCAATATATATGCTAAAAAATATTTTTAATACAATACAATAAGCCATCCCAGACATTATCTAATTACTGAGAAAAGTTACCTAAGCAAAGTTTATCTCAGAGTTGTAATAATTAAAATATCAAGCAATTAAATAAGTAATTAGGAATTAAAATTTACTTTTTTAAATGAAATAAGCTGGTAGCCAATAAACAATGGTACATAATATTACTCACCTAGAGATTTTTCACCTCTGTTTACAAATCCCAAACTGCTCGTGGCTATTCCATGAACAATAAAAATTGGCGTTTTTTGAGTAATTTTCGAATAAGACCTCTCCAACAGTATTTTATAGCCATCCTGGGTTGTGATGTAATGCTCCTCAGCAGTAAATCCCCAAGTTTGTATTATTTCTGACTTTAATTAAGATGAAAATTTTTTATTGACGCCACAGAAAAAACTGAACGATATTTATGAGAAACCACAAATATTGGTATTATTTTTGTGGTTAACACTTATAATCGCCTAAAGATTTATTTTCACATTTAAAATACCTCTCGTGTTGTTTGTGTATTAACTTTATCCTTTTTCCTTAAATTGATAATCTGGCTAAGCATATTAGGCAACCAAGCAAGCAATCAAGCAAGCAAAATAGATGTATTAGAATTAAATGGTACAGAACAGTTGCCTAGCCAGGATCTGTGCAACCATCGCGCTGACGCGGTAGCGGTTTTCGTGGTCGGAGGGGACAGGTCTGGGTCGGCGAAAACAATAATTAAAAACAACTAAACCTAAACTCCTATTGTACGATGAACAAATAAAAATAGGTAATACAATTAAAACATCCAAGAAACAGATTTAACAAAACTTAAAAACTGTACTATATTTAGAGAACTCTCGCACAAAACACTTTTTAATCAGTTAACCTGTATACTAGAGAAAATAAAGAATACAGCATCAGAAGGAGGCAGCGTGGTACTGAAACATTAGAATTTTTTAAATTCATATTAATTTCATTTCTGTAATACCATTATTTACTGATAAAGGATCCAGCACAAAATACATGGTAAAAGTTGTATATAGTCTTTTGAGCTAAAACCAGCTGAAATGTATTCGTTGGGTCATTTCGAATAAAGGCTCTTATGTGCAGTAGGTCCAAAAAGCCCTTAAATTTCAAGTTACGGATACTTGAAGGTCAAATAATGATTATGCATTTACTTGAAGGTTTTTAACTTTCCAAGAGCTATAGCAACTCTGTGTTGAGATTTCAGAGGAATTTACCACAACAAAAGTTGTAGGAAAATGAGTAAGCTACCTTATGATGAGCTTGATTTTGACGTCTAGCAATATTTACAAAACCATTTGATTGTAAACTCGTTTTTTTCAATAAAACCAATATTTTCCACCCTGGATTCAGAAGAAACTCATAATCTCACTTTAAGATATAAATTTTTCAAGAAAAATACAAAGGAAGGATATTAAAGTCAGAAAAGTTATTGTTACAAAATAGCTTGAAACTTCTGATTTAGTAAGAGCTTATACAGATAAAGGTTGTAGGCAGTCAAATAAAGTAACTTGGTGACCTTGGCCTTGACCCAGACAGTTTTAAGATTATTGATTGTGGCATAAATTATTTCATTTTGCTAAATATAACCCTTTCTTAGCGTTACCAAGAGTCAACGGCGGGGGACGTGACGGGTGTTTGACTCCTTTTTTATTTATTTTTTGTTAGTTTTTTTGTTCGTTTTTTGTTTTGCTTTTTTGAGTGTTTCCTTTATCCTGAAGTTTATCAACAGTTTTGAATCATGTTAGAATATCATTAGGTTTAAATATTTTTTAATTATTTTATAAAGGATCTATTTCTTCAATTTGATTTATGTTTATAGCTACATTTTGAACTGATTGTAGGACTTGAAGTGAGGGATAAGATACATTTTCTTGATCTCGAGCATATTTTAAGATATCCTGAAAATGAACGACTGAAAACTGAATACAAAAGGTACAAAAACAAATTAGAAAAATTGATAAAGGAAACAAAAATAAATTATTACAAACAGCAAATAGTCTATTGTCGAAATAATACAAAACAACTCTGGAACACCGTAAATGAGCTCACTGAGGTAAAAACTAAAGAAAATCCAACAACTATAACAACAGAAAATGGTAACGTTTCGGATGCAAAAGAAATTACTAACCTATTCAATACAAAATTTGCAAATGTGGGCACCGAGTTAGCTAGAAAAATTAAAATCAAAAATAATCAAGGTAATTCTCGAATTGTTGGCCAAAACTCTATCTTTATAGCCCCAACAAATCCTGTCGAAGTTGGTCAAATAATTTTACTATTAAAAGATAAAAAATGTGCTGGCGTTGATAATTTAAAATCTGAAATTTCAAAGGCAGTAGTTGATGATATAAGAGAACCACTTTCATATATCTTCAATAATGCCACTTTCCAGCTGCCTTTAAAACGTGAATAATCATTCCAGTTCACAAAAATGGTGATAAAAACAATATAGGAAATTACCGCCCCATCTCACAATTAACAAGTTTATATAAAGTTTTTGAAAAAATAATAAAAATAAGACTAACACGCTATCTTAACAAATATAAACTAATTTCGGACAATCAATTTGGTTTTAGAGAAAATATCTCCACGGGAGATGCTATTCTGAATCTTACATCTAAAATATACTCTGCTCTAGATAAAAATGACCACTGTTTATATCTATTTATAGATTTGGCAAAGGCATTTGATACTGTCAGCCATTGCTTACTTCTCCAGACACTAGAAGATATAGGAATCAGGAATAGTTGCTTAAGTTTATTTAAATCATATCTTAGTAATAGAAAACAATATGTAAGAATTGGTAATGATATCAGCGCATCTGAGGTTATAAAATACGGTGTATCGCAGGGCACAGCATTAAGCCCCATTCTGTACATAATTTATGTGAATAGTCTCTTTTCATTAGACGGTGAAGGTGATATCATCAGTTTTGCTGACGACACTGCTATATTTTATAAAAGTGATTCATGGCAGCATTTAAAAGGAATTGTCGAGAGCGATATGGTGAATGTTAAAAGCTGGTTTGATTCAAAATTATTAGCTATAAATTTTGGAAAGACCCTGTACATACCATTTACTGGTAACAAATCTATAATACCGCCTTTTAATGAATTAAACATTAACAATGAAGGTAAAATGTTCAGGGTCCTACCTGCTACTAATATTAAATATTTGGGTATTTATATAGATCAGCATATGAAATGGGATATGCAAATACTATACTTAATTAAGAAGCTGCGTTATATTCTTTATAAATTTAAATACCTAAATAATTTCTTGGATTCTAAACAGCTTTTAACATTATACTATTCTCTAGTTTAAAGTCATCTTACGTATGGTATCACAGATTGGGGAGGGGTAGGAAAACACTTTTATTTAGCCTAGAGGTTCTCCAAAAAAATTTTTTTGAGGATAATATTGAAGAAAACCATCACATATCAAAGTAATTTATTATTTACTGAAGGTAAAGTCCTAGATGTCAGACAATTATTTTTTCAAAGTGTGAACATAAAGCAATATGTAAGTAAATCAACTTTACTACAAATAGACCATGATTATAACACAAGAAAATGTAGCTAAAAATATATCCCACCTTTAATGAAAAAAACAATAGGACAACGAAGCTACAATTTTCTTGATCCAAAATTCTTCAATGTACTTCCAGAACAAATAATATATGAAAGAAGTTTTAGATTGTTTAAAAAGCTATTGAGAAATTTTGCTCTGGAAAAAACAAGACATTTTATACACCTTTTAATAGATGGAAATTGAAAAGAAATCTTTGCAAATGACGTAGCACTATATTGTAAATTATTCGTTTGTAGTTCATGGCTTTACATCACATTATACATTATAAATACTTGTAAACGGTTACTCATATGTTGTAACAATGTTCATAAATTCACCATTCTATTCTATTTGTACAAAAGCAATTCATGCTATTTCCATAAACATTATCACTTTACAATTTAATTTCCAAATGTATGAATTCCTGACTGACTGTCTGCCTCTCTATCTGGAATATTTATGTGTTACCTAGCAAATTGTTTGTTTGTTATCAATGTTGTTTTAATTTGTTAATTAATATTAAGTTTTTAAGTAATGTATTTGTTTGCTATATATTAATATTATTGTTATTACTACATGTTCTATAACCCAAACACAAGCGAAAGCTTCATGAGATCTTTTTTAATTACTTACCTGTATCTTGTCATTTCACGTAAATTTTCTGTATTGCTGACTTATCTGGCAAATAAATTATTATTATTATTATTATTATTATTATTATTATCCCAGATACCTACGTCTTGCACTAAGATACTAAGGCTTGTTGTCTGAAAGTTATTTGTTTCATTTGAAAACGGAAAGAGACTATTTTCTGAAACGTCAGCGAAATACATTATTTCTGTGTTTATTCCGATTTACATTATTTGTAAAACATAACCTCTGACTGTTCCTTTGACGTAATCGTCACATACTCTAGAAGCTTTTTTCCAATAATTCTATTATTTTGTAGTTTCGGTGATTTATTTTTGAAGAGGACAATACATGTGGTAGAAAACCCAAATAAAAGGAAAGAACATAACACTTATTTCTTCTCTCACTGCTTGAAGAAAAGCATACATCTCAGGACCTCTAATGATATATGGTCGATTAACGTACCTTAATTCTCTTCTGAAAGTAGCCCACTTGTATTAAAATGACCATTACAACATACATAATGTGCTGGAACATCAATATTTCTTTTGACAAAAATATCAACTCTGCATTCTAAAGTTAGTCGATGTACATCATTGCGCCCACGACACACAAGCCAATGAGGATAACAGTATGGAGTTATAACATTAAGCCTTAAACAATCTGGATTTTGTAGTAACATATATATTTCTCTACGGATCTCAATATCATAATTCAGACCTTTTCGAGTATCAGGAATTATAGGAGCTTGAAGTAGTCCAGCTCCATTTCGTCTGGTAAAAACAATTTTTAAAAAGTGTTCATCTTGCACCGACGCTAACAGAATCATCCCACAAACATAACAAGGTATTCGGTTAGCCATGTCTAAAAAATATACAGGGCGTCCCTAAAATGGTGGGCAATCTCTCGGACTTGGGTAGAACTCGTGAAAATAAGGTCACAAGTTTGTATATTTTTCTTTCCCCCGAGGTACTCTTACGAAGATATTCGCTCTTGAAGTTGAAGGTTAAAAATCGATATTTCGCGATAACTTTTTTATTGCTCAATTGATTTTAATAATTTTTAAATCAGTATCATATTATTTCAATCCAGTTAGGTCAGTGTATTAGAAGCTTGGATAACATTCTTGAGGGTTCGGGGGCAGAGCACCTATTGCCTTCATAAGTTGAAAAATAAATTTTCACACTATTTTCTTTTATTTCTAAGGTTATTTTCAAATTTTTGAACCATTTTTACGTAAAAAACGTATACTTGTTTGATGTCGGTAATATGAACCGTTTTCAAATGCAACTAACGATGAAATTGCGATTTTCAATCGCACAAATAATAGTAATTTTTAAAAATTAAATAAATACGAGGATTATGTACAAAACAACATTTATTTCTCTATGAGGTAGTAAGTACTTACCTAAACTTATAAAAACAAAAAATCTTGAACACACAAAACACAAAATTTGAAACCTTACTGTAGAAAACTAATTAGGGACATGGAATTATTAAATTTCATAAGAAATGCTCAATATGAGTACCTCCTTCTCCAATGAATGCTTGTCCACCACGAACTGACGATCGCTGGACTCGCCACAACATTCCTTCGTTTTCTCTAATTGCATTTGAATGGTAAATATTCTCTCGTATAATTCTTCTCTTGTCTCTACTGGTGTGGCATATACAAGACTCTTTAAACGCCCCCACAGGAAGAAACCAAGTGTATTTAAATCGGGTGTTGAAGAAATTCAAGATAAAGTTGCCCATTTAATCAATTTAGTAACACGAATGGGCCCAACAAGTACGGGCCAATAATTCCGGCCCAAACATTAATATGAAATTGCCTTTGGTGGTGCGTTTGAATTGTGGATTTTTGGATTGGATTTTTCTCGCTCCAAACGTGTAAGTTGTGGGAGTTAATGACTGCATTTCTTCCAAAGCTCGTTTCATCCGTTTACAAAACCGATCGAATGAAGGCATGGTTTTGTTCATATTTCTATATAAACCACTGCGAAAATTGCACCTTAGCAAGTAAGTCATCTGGGCTAATGGCATGTACGTTCTGTATATGGTACGGATGAAGCAGTTGCTCTTTCAAAGTTCTTCCAACGATCGATTTTGGGACATTCATTTGTAATGATAATGATCTGATACTGGCAGATGAATTTGCAGCGACTGCATCCAATACGTTCTCTTCTACTTCAACGGTACGTGTTGTCCGCGGACTACCCCTGTTTACGTCATTTGGCGCAAATCGACCTAAGTAGAGATATAATTCTTAGATTTTTAGTTTACAAAAAAATTGTCATATTTTTTACCAGTTTCTCTCAGCCGTTGATCAACACGTTCAAAAATTTTGCGATCAGCAACCTTTCTATGGCGATACCGTCGAGCGTACAGTCTTCGTGCTTTCGAGGCATTACAAGAAGCCATTCCATACATTAAATGCATATCTGCGTATTCATTGTTAGTGTAAGCCATATTTCAACCAATTAATTACTTAATTAATGTCGGATTAAGCTAACACTGAAAAATTATGTCACTCCAATTATCTGATATTTTGATCCATGGCAACCATAAACTGTCATTATTACTCATTTGGTTTTGTACATAAACAGCTACATCGTATTATCTACATAGATAAGAGGATGTAGCTGTTTTTTTAAATATTTTAAAAAAATAATATTAACACGTTCAATGCTGACCCCAGAACTTGGGCTTCAGTATGTGCGGCATCATTTTTTGTCGCTTTTTTTTCAAATAATCGATGGGAAGGTCATACATAATATGACAAAGTAATACTAAGTAAATAGTCTTTGTTTATTTATTTTTAAAAGTTACTATTATTTGTGCGATTGAAAATCGCAATTTCACCGCATTTATCTCGAAAATGGTTCATATTACCGACATCAAACAAGTATACGTTTTTTACATAAAAATGGCTTAAAAATTTGAAAATAATCTTAGAAATAAAAGAAAATAGGCTGAAATTTTTTTTTCAACTTATTAAGCAATGGCTCTTCCCCCGAGCCCCCAAGAATGTTATCCAAGGTTCTAATACACTGACCTAACTGGATTGATATAATATGATACTGATCCAAAAATTATTAAAATCGATTGAACAATAAAAAAGTTATCGCAAAAAAATCTATTTTTAACTTCAAGAGCGAGTATCTTCGTAGGGGTACCTCGGGGGAAAGAAAAATATACGAACTTGTGACCTTATTTTCACTAGTTCTACCCAAACCCGAGAGATTGCCCACCATTTTCGGGACACCCTGTATATAGTCACAAGGTGAAGTATATTATTATATAGTCTCAAAAAATATATTTTACTCACATAGAATATCTTCGATTCCTCTTACTTCGACTTACTATTATAGCACTTGGAAAGTTAAAACACCTTCAAGTAAATGAATAATTAAGCATTATATGGCCTTCAAGTGTTCGTATCTTGAAAGTTAAGGACCTACTGCACATAGGAACTTTTGTTCGGAATGATTCAACGAATACGTTTCAGATGGTTTTAGCTCAAAAGACTATAACTTTTACCATGTATTTTGTGCGTGGTCCTTTGTATTTGTAAGGATTGTGATTTTCTCAAGAAAACATAAAATATGGATTTAATTGGTTATAAAATTATTGTTTTGCTCCACGTTAGAAAATTTTAGCGACGTAGTACTTTCTTGGCGAATAAATAAATATAAAGCCCTCTATACATAGTAACCAATCCCCAAATCCAAAGCTAAGACTGTTGATAACGGATTACTGGTTTGAAGAGACACAAATAAACGTTCCGCCCACCGACATTGTCAGTGTCGGAGTTGAGGATGAAACTCAACACGGGATAGACAGCGCGGCATACGCGTACTGACCACACAATACACTCTAGCTCACTTTACTACCGCACTGGCTTAACATGAATAAAAAAATAATACTTTTGTATCGTTCGACAATTATATACAAATGTGAAATTAAATTCTTATACTGCTGTCATACAGGGCGTGCCAATAAAAACTCCCAGGTGAATTATTTCTGAAACTACTAGAGATGTTTGAGTTCTGTAAAAGCCCACTATGTTGAAGAGAATTTAATTTTAATTGGATTTCGTTACAATTCTAAAATGCAACCATTTTCGAGAAATTTGAGTTTTAAAAATTTAATAACGTAGTAACTTATCAATAAAGGGAATAATAATGAAATAAAAACTTCTTTTTATTTTATTAATAAAAACAAAAATAAAGTAAAACAATATTTTTAGTCGCAAACTCCTCTATAAAATCTTTATTTTACTATAAGGAACGTAACCAGACTGCAACCTAGAGCTACTCTCCTGGCTATGTGCCCTGCCAAGCGTAGAATTACAAGTTACAAACCTGGCACGTAAGTATAATAATTGCATATTACCATCAAAACGCTAATGCTTCGATTGCAACAAACACCAGCCGAAAGACAGATCCTACTTAAAGGAGCTCTCGTGCCAGTCGTCCCACACCACTTGCAGACTGCAGTTTAGAGCTGTTGGTTTTCGTCAGTGCAAGGTAGGTATGTGACGACCGACAGGAGGATCCTTGGACTATTTGATACATCTCAGTATCCTTAGGATAGCGACATGCAAAACAATCAGCAGGCGCCATTTAGCGGTCCAGTATCTATTGTAATCGAAAAATAAATAGCCTGACTGGGCTTAACATAGATCAAATGTGCTTTTAGAGGGTAGAATATTAAAACATAATATTTTTAGTTGCAAACTCCTCTATAAAATTCTTATTTTACTCTAAGGAATGTAACCAGATTTCAACCAACAGCTACTCTCCTGGCTATACGCCCCACCAAGCGCTGAATTACAAGTTACAAGCCTGACGCGATAAGTGTAATAATTGCATATTACAATTATTTATATTATTGCAATCGAAGCATTAGCGTTTTGATGGTAATATGCGATTATTACACTTAACGCGCCAGGCTTGTAACTTGTAATTTCAAAGGTTGTAATATCGTCTATATAGGTCAGAGTGGTAGAAGCATTGAGAACAGGGTAAAGAACATAAAAAATCAATTTTAAATAACAATAAAACTACGAGAATGTCAACACACTGCATTGAAAATAACCATTTCATAGGCACAGTTAACATAAATTTGCTTCATACAGGAGGAAAATGTAAACGTCTAAATCTTCTTGAACAATTAGAAATTAAATAATCTCTTTTGGGGGCGAGCGTAGGTGCGTCTTTACTATGTACATACTTCGGTATGCGATGTAAAGCAACGACAGGCGCAGTTAGTAGTTGGATGGGTGACCTCACACATCCTCCAGCGGCTTGTATATCAGTGTATGCGCGGAAGCTATACAACCTTAGGCGAGGGTTGTATAGGAGATATACCATCCTTCGGAGGGGATGTAAAGCCGTCGGTCCCTTGTCTATTAAATGTTAGGCAAGTAAAAGATCCCTACTCTTCTTAAGGGAAGAGGTTCGGCAAAATTCCTGGTTAGGGGTAGCTCGTCTACAGGCGTCGGTGTTAGGCCTCAGTAGCGGAAATAGGCCGACGTTAAATAAATGTATAAAAAAAAATCTCTTAAAAACAATACTTCTACCACGAATGACTAGCAAAATTTCTTAAATACTCTTTTACTAGATGTTAATACACTTTGTACTCTTGATAAAAGCCTAAAAAGCCGAAACATTTGTAGATAATTTTAAACGTAGTAATTTGATACATCTAAAAGCAGTGTTTACTTAAAAACAATTAATATTACAACATAATATTTTTAGTCGCAAACTCGTCCATAAAATCCTTATTTCATAAGAGAGTTGATAAGACCCTGTCGGATGACTGATGGAAGTGATCTCATTTGGAGCAACGGTCTTGCTGTAGATGTTGTATAAATTGGAACTTTCTTCTTGAAAAGAATTACTCCAGTCAGCGATGACTCTCCGAAGATTTTTCGCATCTTTCTTGTTAGGATTTATTAAAAACAAAATATGTGCTGTCGAACAAACCTTAATTTTCGCTCTTTTCCATCTCGCGCCCGGAGTGCGTAGGCAACCCGCCATAACGCAACATCCTCGGAGGCTGGTGGGTGGCTGCAAGACTAAATTGGTACCTTAGACTATGTACACCATCCCTTCCAAGTATCATTCTTTAATCACAAAATGCAAAGTCAATTCATGTTTTGTCCCCTAACGACCCAGTTATTATAAGTTTTTGTCATCCAAACAATCCTTTGTAGCGCAGCACCACCTACCCCTTAACATATTAAAAAAAACTATTTATTCAAAACTAAAGCCATTTATATGTTCTAACAATGGGCTTTTACAGAACTCAAATATCTCTAGTAGTTTCTGAATTATATCACCTAAGAGTTTTTATTGGCACACCCTGTATACATTTTTATAGTACCTATCTGTTATAATTTTAAAACGGTTAAATGATACTTACAATATTCTGATCTACTACTGGATTATTATAACAATTTGAGCTAAGGAACCAATCATAATCGGAAAAGGTTGGACAAACTCTCACACCATCAACAACACAACGATTTATACCGAAATATACGAAACTAATGAGAACTAGTAACATGTTTGTTAATTTTAGTTTGATATTAGGTATAATAAATAATAATAAATGTGTAGTTAATATATATAGCTAACTCATTTTCTTATCAAAGGAGTGTGTTTAGTATAATTGTAGGATCGGGGCATTCAAGTTAAATTACCGTATATGTAATCACAAATGTAATGTTATTGTTACATTTAAATTATAAAACAATCATATAATTGCCACTGATATGTGTTTAAAAAAAAGTTATTTATTTGTACGTATATTAACATATGTAAAATCATCCACAACCAAATTCTGATGTAGGACTATAACCGATAAATTTTGTAACAAAGCGTTTTCCGTTGTCGAAATATGATTTATATATTTATTTTGTTACCTTCTATATAATTAATTGTCTTTGTATTCTATTGCTGTTAGAATAAATTATTAAATTATATATTGAGCGAATTAGCTTTAAAATATATAAATTATTAATTTATAGATGTACCAAACAACTTTACCAGTTGTAGTACGGTGAACTCAGATGATGAGGTAGTGACGAGAAGGGATTTTTTTAACCATTTAATTGAAGAAAACCATAGTTTTAATGATAATTTCGAAATTATACATCAACAAAAGAAAGGATTGAAATTGACATTATTAGAATCTTTAGAAATCAATAAATTTAAAAATACAGATGTTATATTAAGTAATTAATTGGATTTAAATCGTTTACCATTGTTAAATTTAAAGGCTTCAGCTATTATATATTTCTTAGAAGATAACCGTTTTTAGAATATAAATACACTTTTAAATTCTTTGTAAATTAAGGTCTTTAGCTAATTATATACTTCTTAGGTTATTACTTGTCTTAGACTATAAATGCCTTGTGCTGTACTTAGTAATTTCAATATTACACTCAACATCTGAAGAAGCTACAGTGTGGCGAAGCAATTGTCATGTTTTAAGTTATATTTTTAAGTAAAAATAAACTTGTGTAAATCAAACAATTAAACTTGTTTTTTGTATACTTCTGTCATTTGAGTCATCTGGTGTTACTATTTTCGTTGCATCGCTTTCCTTCATTAACAGTTTTGTAGTAACTTGTAGAATTTGGTTCAGGTAAGCATTTCGTAACAAGTAGATTTGTATATTGCACATTTAATTGAATAAACTAACAATATTTATCAAATTCTGAGTTGTACTGTTTGTGTTTGACCGTCTGATTTCCCTAATTGACCAACTGGAGTACTGTTTCTCCACTTGAGCTACTCAGCCTCGCGAATTCGGCTTGTGGGGAGTGTGTCCTAACACTTAAACTGGGATTGGCGCCCGTGCTAAAATTGTATCGCATCAAATGGTGGTAGAACAGATTTTACAGTACCTGTATTGTAGAAACTGAACTTCGCCCTTTTATGCCACATTTTTCAAGCCAAATTATTGTATAAATGTTTGTATACTTTATTCTGTCGTTATAAATAAAGACGTTTATTATTATTATTATTATTATTATTATTAAATACAAGTTTCCGAAGCGCCAATGTTAAGGGGTGGCCCTTTTTCTTCTCGTCACCAGCCAGAAAAAGCGCGTCACAATTCGTGGCCATGAAATAATACCAACTATTTTACCTGTCACTATCTAATTTCAAACAGTCATTTGTCTCTTCTTTACTAATACAAAAAATGTAAAATTTACCGAAGTTCTCTTGTTCTAAAAGTGAATATTTGATGAAAAGGGTAAATAATTATCAAAATAATAAATTCGTAATTTTCTAAACAATTTTTGATCTATCAAAATTTTAACGTAGATTAGTTACCAATAGAGTAACGAATTGCCTCTAGCTACTGAAATCATTTGTATAAGGGGTGAGAAGATGCAAAATGCGTTAATAATGGCTAAATCAAATTAAAAGATTATTTATGTGTAAAGATGTTTATGCAGTGACGTTGCACATAATAAAATAAATCGATTGCAACTAATGAGGTCATTCGTCAGGTCGTCTTAAAGAGTGTGAAGGGGTAAAATGTATTAATAATCCTTAACTACTTTAACAGTTCTTGAATTGCAAAATTATTAATTGATACTTGTCATAAATAATTTTACAAATTGATTCTAATGACTGAAATCATTTGCCAATCCGTCTAAAGGGGTAAAGCGAGGGGATGAAATGTTTCCAAGATCTAAAATTCCTAAGTAATTGTTGATGAGTTAAAATTTTAAAGTGTATCTGTTAGTAGTGGATAGTTTCTAGGTACTGAAATGATTTGTCAAATGATTTAAAGGGGTGAGAAAGGGTAAAAACAGTGAAAATCAATAAACAAATTATAATATTATTGATCTGTAAAAATGATTATGCACAGAACTGGTTGAAAATAAGAAAATATATTGATGTCAAATAACGAAGCCATTCGTCAAGCCGTCTTAGCGGGTGCGAAGCAAAATGTGTTATAATCCATAACTATTTTGACAGTTCTTGTTTTGGAAAAATTTTAATTCGCACTTAATACCAATCATAGTTTTATTAATTGCTTATAACCACTGAAATCATTCGTCAGTCCGTCTACGAAATGAAGCGAGGAAGTGTTAAAAAAATCGTAACTTTCTAAATAATTGTTAATGTGTGAATACTTTAATGTGGGCTTATTATCGATACAGTTAGTAGTGGATGGTTTCTAAGCACTGAAATCGTTTGTTATGGGATCATAAGGGGTAAAACTGCAATATTAACAAATTAATGGATTATTTATGCACTACTACTGGCTAGTTTATTTGTAGAATTTAAAATTTGGTAAATCGACAATTTCGAAAATTTATTCAAGAATAACTTTAAATGTGCCATTAAATATTATGACATTATATTACATATTGATCTATTGTCTCTCTAAATTTAAATTAGGGGCATTAATTGCTGAAGAAATTAATTTTGAAAGTGTAAAATTTTGTTAAAATCTGCTACGATTGCTTATAAAGTGAACGATCCATCTTTTCGCGTCTGAAGGACTTTTATTTTATTTTCCAAAGTGGATATTAAACATTCACAAAGAAGGGTTCAAAGCGACTGTTTCAGATAGAGAATAATACAAAATCTATACTTACCGTTCGTTTTTGCTTAATTGCTTCACTGATGGTACCAATTGGACGTCGTAATACTCTAAATCTAACACAGTAAATACTAACACTTTTCTTAAATTTAAACCTGAAAAGGAATTTTGAAATACAAGAAAAAGACAATATAAAGTTCAAAAATATATATTAAATCTTTTAAAAAATTATGTTTTTACAAAACGTTCAAGAAAAATGTATTGATAACTATAGTTTGGCCCGTGTACAACACACAGTGAGGAACGGAACGACTCATAATGTACCAACTACCATCCAATGTTTAGTTTTTAGTTAGGTCCCGTTAAAACCCATCATTTTACCGTCAAAATCGACTGCTAGAGAATGATAGGGCACCCTCGACGCTAAGGGCTATTTTCGCTAAAACTCTCGAAATACTTTGACTAGACACTGTATTAAGTTGTCCTCATATTTAACACAACGTGTGAGGTACAGTGCTTAGAAACGTGGATTCGTAAAAAGGTTTTTATTTTCAAAATTAGATTTTCGTTATACTTTCTAAATTTTGTGGTCGGGGCGACATTACGTCCCCGTGCCGCGACATTTAGTATATTTTTTTAAAATTACACTCCTTGATGAGTTTCTGATATTTTTGCACAAAAAAGATTCCGTAGAGCGAAAATGTTATTGAATGTATAAGAACCTCTTCCAACGGCATTTTTACGTGAAGAACGCTTTTCATGCGAAATGTTTCGGATTTTGTTACAGTTTCGAAAAGTTCATCGAGGGTTTTGGCATGTTCTCTAACAATAACACCGCTATGAAGAAAAAGGAGAAGAAGAAGACAAAGAAGGAGAAGAGGAAGGTCTCCGTCCCTACATTTTTTAGGAGCAACGGGTCATGCTATCTCATACTAGTACTAAGGCTTACTTATGTATTAAATTTGATCAAAATCGTTATAGACATTTTAGAGCAGACAAATATTTTATTTTTATTTAATTATTTTAGAAGCAAATAGTCATGTCATCTTATACTGATAATAAGGAAATATTTATGTGCCATATTTATAATTATTTTAACGTTACCCCACAAGTTCCGTTCTTGCATATTTTAGGGCTAACGAGATATGTCATCTTATTAGTATAAGATACTAAGTACTAGTGTACTAAGGGACTATTTATGTGTTAAATTTGATGAAAGTCGTTAAAGTCGTTTTTGGGGAAAAAATTAGGGGTAAGGTTTTTAGGGGTTAACTCCCCCCCATATCAGAGCTAAGTACAATTTTGCGAATTCACCGCGAGGTGTAGCCGTTTTATATCCTAAATCAATAAATTCACTGATATCAGAACTTCCTTTAAGCCAAAATTCTGGAAAACAAAGCATTAGGCATCTAAAACACAGCCCATGGTAGTTGCCTCGAACGGGTTTTGTCGTTCAGATTATTTCCGCATCAACTATTAAAATTTATTAGCGCACCTTCAATATTTCCAGACGCTGTATTCAATGTTTTAAATATTTGTTGATAATTATAAATTTTATTACTTGTTTTAAGTTTCAATTATTTTTTTGCCAAATCAGACCCATCCCGCCTGATCCTGCAATCGTCACCACGCTTCGCATGGTGGTTGCACGATTGGTTCCAGAGTAGGTTTTGAGGAGGACATTTTGTATGTTTTAATACTAATAAAGTTTTGTTCATTAATTCATATTTCAATATCTACTGTAAAGCAGCGTTAGACGCGGTTAGTCGGGTGGCCATTTCAAGGGAATACAGTGTCTTCGCCCCCACATCTTCTAGCGGCTTGTATATCAGTGTATCCGCAGAAGCTATGCAATCTTAGGGGAAGACTGCATAGTGGATATATCATCTTTCGGAGATCGTCAACAGGTGTCGGCGATAAACCTCAGTAGCGGAATTAGTCCGGCGTTAAATAAATGTATAAAACAAATAAAATGTTTTCGCATATTCTATATTTACATCGATTTACATGAGGTAACTCAAGGTTTACAACTTCCATTATCAACTTCAGATATTTTGTGGAAAACAGGTTCATATAAATATTTCTCTATATCTTTTGCTATCAAAAAGTCAATGTGGTTCCATTTTGGAAATTTAACCAGATGGTATCCGCATCGGGAAGATGCTGGCAATTCAGAATAGAGTTGTTCGGCATTCTAAAAAATAAGAAAAATTTAATTATTTATCTTTATTGAAATGAACTGGATTTCCCCTTTTTCGAATATATGCAACACAATGTCTTGTTGATGCTTATTATTTAGTGAATGCAAAATAGTTTAGTTTAAAAAAATGAGAAAATTATTATATCACGAAAATTATACCAGTTCCTGACATTGATTATTACACCGAAAAGGTGCATTTGTCACATGCCAACCAAGTGAGCATCATCTGGGACACTTAAAATTAACTGTATTCATCTTGATGATGCTAACTTCATTAGTGAAACACCCGTCGAGTATAGTGGTCAGTGCAATTCCTTTCTTTTGAATAGCTATTCCATTTTTTCCATAAGCTTTCATTTAATTTTAGTACTGATTTCTTGGTTCCGGTTTAATTTCTTTGCCGTCTGATCTTTAAAACTTCCACTATAAAACATTAAGGATGATTTTTCAGAACGTGAATTATTTTAATTTGATTTTAGTGCACCATCGGATGGAACCTACATAGAGCAACTAGATTTCAAGAGAAACTAGAAGGGATTTTCTTTGTTTCTAAAAATTGAAACTACATAGTTAGTTTTTTGAGATCATGTAAACATTTCAGTTAATTAGTAACACAAACCTTCGCCATAAAATTTAATATCGGAAATTAAGTATAAAATTAACATTACTACAGAATATTTTAGTAATCGTAGATCGAATTTAGTAAAAATGAAAATAATAGTTTGTATTTTCACTGTATATAGAAATATGTATTTTAGCTCCCGTTTAGATTACAGATTACAAATACGTATTTGAGCGTTTCATAATGCAGAATAAGCTATATTTCGATAAGTCTGATACTTATCGAAATTTGAAGTAGATATATGTCATTGAATGCATAATCATACCGTTTGAGTAGCGAGCCAATCATTTTTTCCCACGTACAATGCCACAGGAACTGAAACTTTCGACAAATTGTAAGGTGGAGGACGAGGTTGACCATACACTTTCAAGTTTTTCTCCTGTCCATGATCGTAATTTTGAAATACACCACTTTGGAATATCTGTACATAATGTGTATAAACTTCTGCACCTGCTGTGTCAAGCAACTGAGTTGCAAATTGTGGATAAGTAAGCTGCAAAAATGTAACGTGAACATAAAAATATTAAACTTAAGTAACGTAATATGACTAAACATGTAGCACTGTATCTGCTGCTGCATTTGCGATAATATATGATTGTCTTTTTTCTATTTCTTTTACCAAAAATTCTTTATAATATAACGTGCTCTATAAAAATCTTCCTGGAGCATGCGTAAAGTTAAACGATCAATTTTCACTTATTGAATTCCCTTCAGATTGGTTCGAATTCGCGCTACAGTTGTTACAAATTAATTGGAGCTAAGGCTTCTATCAGACAGGTACGAAATGTGAATTTTTTGTGCGAAATTCACGTAAATTTGATTTAAAAGCCATCGAGGCGGGAAACTTTATCTATGAATCCGAAACACCTGCGGACATATTGCAGCGCGAAACAAATCTGAGGGTCTATCAAAATAGTAATTGTAACCTCAAAACTCTTTTTGTAAACGTTTTAAGATAAACGATTAAAGTCATAAGGTCTTCCGCCACGAATATTTTTAAATCAAGAGACCCCGCACAAAAAGATTTTCGATCTCATTTAAAGTCTCTGGAATTAAGTTGAGTATATTGTTTTTGGCCTCCTGATCATAAGTGCCCATGGGTGTAAGGCGAAATGGAGGAATTCCAAGATAGAAGCGGAATGACGTCCCAGAATCGCATTTTTCACAGTTTGCTTCATTTGAGAGTGAAGGATAGTATTATCATCCCCCGATATTTATCTGCATATCATCCTGACTAATCAAGAAGGCGTAGAAGGTGTACTCCCCCCGCGTTTGGGGGGTGGTCGGAGAGGGGTGGGCGATAAAATATGGCCACCATCGTGTTTCTCGCCCTCAATACTGGGATATACCAACTTCTGGTGGATTTGAAGCTTTTTGAAGGTAAAACATAATATTTTTAGTCGCAAACTGCTCTATAAAATCCTTATTGTACTTTAAGGGAGGTAACCAGACTGCAACCAATAGTTACTCTCCTATGTGCTCCGCCGAGCGCTGGATTACAAGTTGTTTATGATTGACCGACCACTGGTTTAGCAGGCTTTAAATTACAACTCTTACAAGCAAGTTGGTAAAAATACAGACCATTCCATTAACTTCAATTTTATCTTTTCTTAACTAATATCAAAGCACTAATTTTCAACAATTTATTTAATTTGCTATAAATTGCTGATTTAAGTATTTGTCTATATACTTACAGCATCCATTTGTTGGTAGTCATCACCAAACAGCAAATTGGCACCTGTTTGGATTGCGTACATACCCAAAGAGAATTTCGTTAAGGGCCTTAAAAGAATTGAAAATCCCGGCAAAATCTCTCCATGCCATAACAAATACACAAACGACTACAAAATACAGAAATGATGAATAATATACGGTGAATATATAAAAAAAGTCCACTTTTAGTAATAGAAATTTAATAGACATTTCGGATTTTTTTATCAAAACTAACATAGTAGTTCTATTTTGTTTTAATAATTTAAAAATACCTTTTCGGATTCATACAGGGTGTCTTGTAAATAAGGGGAGTTAGGACAACTACATATAAATCGGATTAGAATGTGGCGGTAAGCCATCTATCGATTTTTTAATTATACTTTCTTGAAACAAATATGTGAGTAAATTGTTTGAATTTTTCTCAAAAACTATCAATTTTCGTACAAATTTCTTATTGCCATCCGCAACAGAATGTCTCATAAGCCAGTCATTAGAGGTCAAAAAAGGCGCCTGCCTTACAAAAGGTGGGATGGTAATAATTTTTAAAAATGTTGTTCAGGTCTAGGCTTTGACAGAAAATCCAGGTTTTCGACTTTGGAGGGGACCGCTCGAGCCCCGATCTTAAATAAAAGGTACAAAAATAAATTTTTGAAAATAACTCCGTAGCGGTTGATCCAACTACGAAAATGTCTTCAACAATTTCAAAGAAGACAAAATCCCTCACATTTTTTTGTATATTTTTTTTGAAAGTCTAATAGGTAACAAGTTACAGATGCGGGAAGATGAACATGTCTCCCAAAAAATGGTAATACCCCATTTTTGACGGTAAATGTAGTAAGAACAAATTACACATATTTTTAATGTGTTTTTCCACACATTATAATACAATAAGATTTATACAGTGTTATCTATTTCAAATTACAGTGACTTCTCTTGTTGCATATAAATTTTCTTACCGCTGCAGTGGCGTAAATTTAGCAGAGAACATTTATCCATATGTAGTTTTTTTCTATGTGGAACAGAAGATTCCTAGAGCAGGTGTAGCAGGTGTAGACTTTTCGTTGTCCGTGTTTTTGTTTCTTTTGAAAAGGGCAGCCCTATTTTGTTCGTTTTTTTTGTTCGCTTGTCCAGAAAACCGCAGGGCTCAGTGCCACCATTAGCATTTTTAAAGATCAGGATGCAAGACCAGAGCACATCGCAGAGGCTGGAGAACGTTTTCTCGTTGATTTGTATTGTGGCAACATGATATAGGAAACCTTGAAAGAAGTCTGCTACGAACATTTCGTTAAATCTATAACAAAAAGCAAATTCAATATAGCTTCTTTGCCACTAACGAAGGACGCTGCGCGATATAGCGCATTCAGGACGTACAACCAAGTCCACAAATGGTATGGGATCCAAAAAACATGCAGAAGACTGGAAATGTAGCAGCAATTGACTCGCTCCACTCACAATTACAGAGCAACCAGAATACTATTACTTGTTGAAATTCATTTCATGCACTTGTCGAAAAGGATGCGGCGGAGCATGCAATTGAAGAAAAGTGGAGTTGAAGTGCTCTGGTGCATGTGGCATCTGCAGCAATCATGCGAAAATATACCTGAGGCTCGTATTGACAATGATGACGAAGATGACGAATATTTATCAATGGAAGAAGAACGGATTCTCAGAAGCACCAATGATGATGATATCGAGGACATCAACCGACCAGGACCATCAAAAAAAGGAAAACACTAATAATATAATTGCGTGGCTCAAGCGTCATTTACATCTAAGATCGCGAAGCTGTGGATTAAGCCTATCGGGGATACCACAACAAAAAAAACGCCATTTACTCTACTTCAAGGTGAGGTCATACTATTTTTTGGCAAAAATGATCATCTTCCCGCCGCTGTAACTCGTTACATATTAGACTTACAAAAAAAGTTTATAGAAAAAATGTGAGGAATTGTATCTTATTTAACTTCGTTAAAGACATTTTCGTCATTGGACCAACCAATTTTAACGAGTGGTCCCCCACAAGGTCGAAAACTTGGATTTTTTTGTCATGGCCCAGACCTTAACAACATATTTAAATACTATTACTACCCCACCTTTTGCAAGGCAAAACTCCCTACTGACTGGACTACAGTTGAAAATGTGAGTCGCTTCTAGTCCAATTTTAATCCAGGCAAATACTGAACTCCCTCAAACTCTCCATATTTAAGCTAGTGTATAATATGAACTTGGAGTACGTTTGTTTCAGGAGGAACCCGAGGAAGTCTGGTTGTCCGCTGAAAGGAATTTCTACACTGCATACAAAAAATAGAGAAATTTCATGGATATCTAAAAGAGGCGATTATCTTTCTCTAAATTGACAATCGATTACTGAAGTGGTTCTATTCGTATTGTCAGTCCAAGAATAAAGCATATTGCAAGAACGTTAAATGTGTTCGCCAGTATTTCAATTCCTGCAAGAGACTTAAATTTTGTAACTATCGGGCTATAGCAATAGTCAATTCTGAAGTCGCCTGACGAGACACTTCCACCAGTTCCTTCTCAAGCCATACGTCACTCATACATGTTTGGTGTAATAATCGCCGATATCAGCGATATGCACTAACAAGCGCCAAAACTTGTTTTAGTCGGTTTTTTTTATCACTCTGATTGCCATGAGTAGACGATAGCATTTTTGACAGGGATTATCTGGCGATTAAATTATAAGATTACTTATATCAGTATGTAGCTCAGTGTGTTAAAGGGACTGGCTAGCAAACTGAGTTGCCTAGCGAAGTGGGTTCGATTCCCGCAAGGCGAAATAATTTTTCATTAAAAAAATTGTCCCAAGAGTGGTTCGGAGTCCACATTAAACTGTAGGGCCTCGTCTCTCTTTACCTAACACAAGATCCTTGAGATCTTCCAGGGGGTTACTTCGGTAGCTTGAGAGGCGGTTAAGAAAACATTTAAGAAACGTTTAAGTACGAACAATACAACGATTAATTAAGGCAACAGACGTACAGTACGCGATACGCTACTGATTAAAACGGATATGCAATCTATGCGCATGCGTTTAGAAGTGCATTGCCGCCCATGATGCTGCAATTTGCGATTCTATACGTTTAGGAGGGGGTACGACTAGAAGTCATCTTTCGTGCAGCTTCATCATAATTGACGATTGCTAATTGGAATCTTCTATAGTTATGTCTTCGAAGAAGATGAAGATAAATTTTAGTTGGTTTGCCGTTCCAATTACTTGGCAGATTGTTATAATATTGTTATGCCTGGCTATTTTGCTGTTGACCGAACTCGCTACAAAATATCAAGTACTGGTCTCATATCTGACGCAATCTCTAATGTTGTACCACCGGACTATCACAGACACCTGCACAGGCACAACATTTTTAAATACTCTACGTAAACTTGTTTGGTCCTTTACCAGAGACTTATAAAGGATTCAATTGAATTTTTATTAATTGTATTTATGTATAACGTGTATCCCCATTCCAAGAATGTCACGTTGATACATCCTTAGTTATGGTGATCCAAGATTTTTGGCAAATTGTAAGTGAGCCATAATTTGTGCGGAGTCACGCAAAATGACGTTTTTTTCCTCAAGCTTTACACAATCATTTATCACTTTGCCAGTGACCCCTCTTGAAAAGACGAATAGAAACCTTAAAATTAAATTACCTGCAATCACCAGTATCCACCATACTCTACGGGTTCCAGCGATAAGATTAATTTTAAGCTCAGTCCAATGCAAGAGTACAAGTTTTACTCCTGCACAGTTCACCCTTGTAAGAGATCTGAGACCCCCCAGCGATGAAGATATTCATTTAAAGTCTGAGATTAGGTTATGGTGTAGCAAGCCAAAGCAATCTGTCATCTCAAGACTTGCTCCAATCTGCTCCAAAGGGAGATGCGCCCACAACCATGCATATGACGACCTTTCAAATCCACAATTATCTTCAGCTATTCAGGCCTAGCCTCTAAGGATCACCAGATAAAAGAAATCTTGATAATATTATCTACAACCTTCGAGGCCCCAAACCCAGACTGAATTCCTCACAAGACGTATGCATGATTCAAGGAGGAGGGACTGCAAGATCACTAAGTACTCCTATGCATTCTGTTCGCAGCGCACAGCGAAGTGGAAGGCCTACATATAAGCTACGAAGAGGAGAAATATTGTTTACCTTCTTCAAGGTAGCAATATCCGATTTAATAAAGTCCCCGTCTGAGTACACTACTATTATTACTGTTTGTTAAGAAGGCTTGCACATGAAACCGTTCTGCGTGTTGTGTTTCCTGTACAGAAGTAAATTAAGTAAGTATATTTTGGCTTGATATTCAAGTAATCGGTCTGACTTACTTACAGAAACGCCCTGTATATATTTAGATAAGGTAACTTTAAGATATTCTAAAACGGTGGCTAACCTAAAAAAAGTATGACAATTGCTATTTTTCAGCTTATATGTAATTTGCGTTCTTAAATTGGTATTTATTTCCTTACTTTTAATATAGGCCACACTATGGGTAACGCTGACAATTTCGCAATCGATTTGACATCTTTATAATTGATTACTGGTGCCAATCCTATCATCCCTTTAACATACGATTTCGTCTCATCTGGAAACGTTGTGGAATATATGTAGAAACCTGTTGTTCCCATTGAATAACCTATATAAATGACTTTTTCCTTTGTTCTCTCATTGACATATTTAACTGTAGATCGTATGTCATAGACGCCCATTTCATTTATACTAAAATACATAAATTGCTAGTAAGCTCTCGAATCAGCTTTAATAAAAGTGACAGATAATCATGAAAAATTAAAAAGTTTATGTGAAAGTATAATGTAGATCATGAAGGAAACTAATTTATACAGTAAATATATTTAAAAGTCCAATAATAATATAATACAACATAAACTGTGCATTTTAATAATGTTGTTTTTCATTTTGCAATCATTAAGGCTTCTTTGCCGCGCGTTGGAAATCCGGTAAGCTATATTTCGTTGAGGTAAGTTTCCGGGTTTTCCAGCAATCCCACACAACAATATCATATGCAATGTACATACAATGCATATCCATTTTATGGATAGGTATATCCACCCGATGGAGCAAGTATATTCAGTGTATATCTAATGGATATGAAATTGATATACATTGCATATACTTTTGTCGTCGACTTTCATATCCATTTCATATCCATTAAATGTACATAAACATATACAATGTACATTCATTAGACATGAAATGTACATCATATACATAATAACATATTTTATGGATATACATTACATATTTTGTATATTTAATGAATATGAAATTTACATACATTTTTGTAGCTTTTTTCATATTCAATGAATGCACCTATATGCGAAATGATCATGGTATATTATTAATTATATAAGAATAGCGGGACTACTCACCAAGTGTATATCATGTCCTAGGTTCAAATCCAAATAAAACAAGGAATATTTTAACATTAATATATTTTAAGCATATTTAAAATTAACGGTCATTTACAAGAAATAATTAAAATCATTATGTAACTCAGGTTCATATTCGTCGACTGTAGTAATTTGAGTACTAAATGTAATTAACAACATGGAATTATATGTTTTCCCCTTGATGTGATTTTCTGCCTTTTTCTTGAGGGTTCATCATATACAAACAAAATACTTTATGTACGTTATATATAACGTACGAAACTAGCAAATTTTCTAACATAAAAAGTGGACTGTTTTAACATCATTTTTAAGAAATTGGCCTAATAATTTATACCTACCTTATAATCACATGTAATATAAAATTTACAGAAGCAAATAGTATAGCATCCAAGGTCATAAAAAGTCACACATTTTTAACGAAAAATTAAGCCGGCACAAACTGCGTTGTAAAAACGATTCGAATTCGACGAACATTCCCTCATGGCATCATGATCTCTTTACTCAAGCGCGTCGGTTGATGACATTAATTCGCGTACGCGCCGCTGTTTGTGGTACGTGCGCAATTTAATTTAAAAAATAAGTTTTCGCTAAAATATTTTTATTTAAAATACTTTTCAAATTGAATTAATCTTATCGCATAATATAATTTTCGATTTACCAAAATATTAAATAAACGTGTAATCCAAATGTACGAATAAACAGCTTCTATAATTATTGAAAATGTTAATTGTGTACATTTAACAGATAACTTTCATACGTCCAACATTTGATATTTGTGTGAAATAAAAAAATATTTAAATTATTCGTACTAGGTTCTATATATGTTATTGAACTATTGAATATAAATTTTTTGTAAAATTAAAAAATATATGAATTTTGTTCATATATTCATCAGATTTTTGCTTTTCAAGATGTTTTAGTCTAGAAATAGTTATGGCTCCTATTGTTTTCAAAAATAACATAAAATGGTATACATTAACAGACATATTATGTATATTTATTTATGTATATACCTCCAACAATATACATGGCATATGCCACTGATGAATATCCAGTAGTTGCATATACATTTCATGTCATATGTATATTTAAAAATACACGTCTAAATTCTAACATCTTATGTATATGCTATAGACATACATATCCATAAGATGGTGTGTGGGATTGGATGCTTAAATTCGATAAGTAATTTTAATTATATCTTTACCTAAATGACCAGTACTTCGGGTCTTTTGTCGAAAGATTGACGTGACCTTTACTATACCAGGTGCCCCTATAATTTAGCAGCCATACGTCGTATCCCAGTTGGCCCAAGATATATGCTAAAAAATATTTTTAATATAGTACAATGAGCCAATCTAGACATCTAATTACTGAGAATAAATAACTAAATACAGTTCATCTCAGTTGTAATAATTGTAGAAATATTGAAATTATCGAGAGGAAAGACAAATAGTTTAAATTAAACATAAAAAATTGTATTTCACAAAACAAACTGTATTAAATACACTCTTTAAGGTTCATAATAGGCAAATTCACGTATTTTCAAAATTCCAAAAATTTGCAGCTTTCAAAAATCAATGTTTTATCTTGACTGCAATTCAGTAAAAAATGTAGCCCGAAAAAAATTCCAAACTAAAACGTCTTAAGATGTTATCCTTACCAATGATAAAATAAAACAGTACTATATTCTTAATTAAGAAAAACAATAAAAATATCGATAAATAAAAATTGTAAAGAAGAAAAATTTATTAAAATATCAAGCAATTAAATAAGTAATCAGGCATTGAAATTTACTTTTTTAAATGAAATGGGCCGGTAGCCAACAAACAATGGTACAGAATTTTACTTACCTAGAGATTTTTCACCTCTGTTTACAAATCCCAAGCTACTCATGGCTATTCCATGTACAATAAAAATAGGCGTTTTTTGAGTAATTTTCGAGTAAGACCTCTCCAACAATATTTTATAGCCATCCTGGGTTGTGATGTAATGCTCCTCAGCAGTAAATCCCCAAGATTGTATTATTTCCGTCTTTAATTAAGATAATAAAAAAATTGTTTGATTTTATTGATGTCACACAAAAGACTGAACGATATTTTTGAGAAAACACAAATATTGGTATTATTTTTGCGGTTAACACATATGATCGCCTAAGGATTTATTTTCACATTTAAAATACCTTTCGCGTTATTTGTGTATTCAGTTTAAAATTTTTCCTTAAATTGATGAATTTTTATGCTACTTTAATAATCTGGCTAAGCATATTAGACAATCTGTATACTATAAAAAATAAAGTACACAAGTGGAGCACTGTTTAATGATTAGTAAATAACGAACAGATAACATCAGAGGGATGCAGTACCGCTATACTGAAACATTTGGATTTCTTAAATTCGTATTAATCTAATTTTTCTCAGCATTTTTCTGTACTTTCTATATAAAGCCCACTATACATAGTAACAATCCCCAAATCCAAAGCTAAGACTGTTGATTACGGATTACAGGTTTGAAGAGACACAAATAAACATACCACCCACCGACATTGTCAGTGTCCGAGATGAGGATCAAACTCATCACGCGATAGACAGCGCGACAAACGCACTCGCCACACAATACACTCTAGTTCACTTTACTACCGCACAGGTTTAACATTAATAAAAAATAATATTTCTATATCATTCGTCAATTATACACAAATGTGAAATTAAATTCTTATACTGCTGTCATATACATTTTTACAGTATTTGTTAAATTTTATAACTGTTAAATGATACTTACAATATTCTGATCTACTACTGGATTATTATAACAATTTGAGCTAAGGAACCAATTATATTCCGAAAAGGTCGGACAAACTCTCACACCATCAACAACACAATGACTTAGACCGAAATATACGAAACTAATAAGTACTAGTAACATGTCTGTTAATATTAGTTTGATATTCCGTATAATAAATAATAAACTTATAAAATTAGTTACCCGTATATATATATGGCTAACTAATTTTCTTATCAAAGGATTGTGTTTAGTATAATTGTAGGATTGGGGGACATTCAAGTTAAATTACCGCATATGTAATCACAAAAATAATGTTATTGTTATATTCAAATGATAAAATAATCATATACTTGCTACTGACATGTGTTTAAAAAAAGTTATTTATTCGTACGCATATTGACATAGTAAAATCATCCACAACCAAATTCTGATGTACGACTATAACCGACAAATTCTGTAACGAAGCGTTTTTCGTCACCGAAATATGATTTATATATTTATTTTGTTACCCTCTATAATTGTCCTTGTATTCCATTGCTGTTAAAATAAATTATTAAAATGAATAATGGTTCTATAAATAGTAGCTGTTCGATAAATATATTTATTAATATTATTATTATCATTGACACTCAAATAATATATATATGTATATATATATATATATATATATATATATATATATATATATATATATATATATATATATATATATATATATATATATATATATATATATATATATATATTTAAAACGGCCTGTATTCTATGCTACCCAATTGGTTTTTAATTTTATTGTAAACCTGACATAATATGTAAAACTTTGGATACGATAACAGTTTTTGTCAGTAATTTGCCGGTTGGGTTAGTTTCTACGTTAATAACTATGTTCTACGTATAATTGTACGCTAAGACCGAATTGTGAATTTTAAATTGTATAATATACGCAATACTGATGATACCAAAATTATCGCAGAATGATTCATATAAAGTAGTAATTTTAATAACTAGAAGTAGAACACTGGAATACTAAAAAATAATATAACGAAATTGCCTTAATAGAAATTGTTTTTTTGCATCAAATTTTTCCATTATGTCAGGTAATTCTTTGTTTTCTAATTTTCAATAAATAAATTTCAGGCTAATTTGCACATGGACATACTTCTATAATGCTGCTTTAGAATTCTTTGAGTAGTACTATTGTAATTGCAGTGCAAAATAATAATAACTCTCTTTTACATTATTCTACTAACGACATTGTTCATATTGTCTCACTAATTCATCATATGTAAAATAAGCACAGTAATAGCAGCAATATTATATGTCGTGCAAAGAAATCTTATGGACTCGACTATTAAATGATATTGATGAAAGTCAAGATGAGGCGACAATTATATTTGAGGACACGTCGGAGTTGTTGTTAAATAACACGCCAAAACCCTCGATGAACTTTTCGAAACTGTAACAAAATTCGACTTTTTATACATTCAATCACATTTTCGCTCTAATGAGCATTTTTTTATGCAAAAATATCAGAAACTAATCAAGGAGTGTAATTTTAGAAAGTATACCAAATGTCGCAGCACGGGGACGTAATGTCGCCCCGACCACAAAATTTAGAAAGTATAATGAAAACCTTTTTACGAATCCACGTTGTTAAGCACTACAACTCTTACGTTGTGTTAAATATGAGGACAAGTTAATCCAGTCTCTAGTCAAAGTACTTCGAGAGTTTTAGTGAAAATAGCCCTTAGGGTCGAGGGTGCCCTATCATTTTCTAGCAGTCGATTTTGATGAGAAAATGATGGGCTTTAACAGTATTTGCCCTAAACCGGTTTCTCAGTGATTCGGTGTCAAAAAAGTATAGTTACCATGTATTCAGAATGTGTATGGGACCACCTTGCCTTAACGTATGAACCAATAATTGCAGAATATAATTTAAAGTCGTTGGAATTGATATTGAACTGAAAATACATCTATAGACAGGCAAGCAAAAGCCCAGCAAAGAATTATTAACATTGAACTTTTTACTGAATCTTTTTGTGTAATCGTTAGCTAAAAACTAAACATTGGATGGTAGTTGGTACATTATGAGTCGTTCCGTTCCTCGTTATGTGTTGTACACTAGCCAGACTATAGTTTGTCAATACATTTTTTTGAACGTTTTGTAAAAACATAATTTTTTAAAAGATATAATGTGCATTTTTTTAACTTTATGTTGTCTTTTTCTTGTGTTTTAAAAATTCCTTTTAAGAAATTGTTAGTATTTACTGTGTTAGATTTATAGTGTTACGACGTCCAATTGGTATCATCAGTGAAGTAGTTAAGCATAAACGAACAGTAAGTATAGATTTTGTATTATTCTCCATCTGAAACGGTCGTTTGAACCCTTCTATGTGAAAGTTTAATATTGGTTTTTGGAAAATATAATAAAAGTCCTTCAGACGCGAAAAGATGGATCGTTCACATTGTCATGGATTACTTGAAAATCCAAGAGTAAACAACAGAACAACACATATTGACACGAGATTCCATTTTGCGCGGGGTTGCATGAACAGAGAAGATATCAAATTTAGGTAATCTCCTACCAAAAATATGCTGGCAGAATGCTGACTAAACCATTTGGAAAAATAAAATAGAAGGTTCAACAAGAGGCAGTAGAGTTGAGGAACCGGGTTGTAGAAAATAGTCAAAGAAGATACAATCCAGGAAGTGGCAAATCGAGCAAGTAGATGTGGAGGAGTACTGAGCCATCTCTTTGATCCATTAACTCAGATAGATATATGTTTTTGTTATTTTGTTTTATCTGTTAAGGTCAGAATAAATATCTGTCCAGATCTATGAATAAAACGAAATCGGAAATAAAAACTTGAAACGGGTATATACAAAAATGGATCTGGGCGTGATAATCAACTTATATTGGTCCCTAATAAGTATGCCATTCCATGAGTTTGGAGGCCAACTTAATTCGTAGCTTGTGACTCAATAAAACAAGTATCTGAACAATTCTCCTATTTCTAATATGCAATATATCTAGTCTTCGTCACTATTACTTGTTATTGTAAAGATGGAAGCAAAATAAATTCATTACTATACTATACTCTATTTGTTGTTATTCCAATTTATCTAATAATAATAATAATAATAATAATAATGTTTATTTAGTCCAAGACATCGTACAAGGAGTACATAATTTGTATAGGACACAATAAAACACTATCTTTAAATACTTTGGTGTATATTTATGTATGTAATGAAAATAGTTAATATTGATTAAATGTCAGAACCATTTGCTTTAGATTCATATTAATTATGGACCAAGCGGCTCTTTATTCACTGAAAAAACGGAGAGCCAGTCATTGTTCAGTTGAAGATAAGCAACGCGTTTTAAATATCTATAAGGGTTGTGTTAGAGCAAATCCAAATAACCCTAAGACACAAAAGGTCGAGTTTATTGCAAATGCAGCAGGTAATTTTCATCTTTGTGTTATACAGGCATGCTAATTAGTACGTCAAACTATTTTTTCTCTGAAGCATTTTTAGTTTAACCATGTAAATTTATTATAGTTTATGTTTGAGTTTATTATTATTATTTATATTAATTTCACATTTTTATTCAAGTGCGAGTGGTCAGAGTGTTTTCAAAACTCTTCGTGAATATCAGGAAACACATATTTCAGGCATCTACAATGTATCACCAACGACGGGAAATTTTCAGCAACATCGATGATAAAACTAAAAGTGATGTTCGATGTTTAATTCGCTTTTTTCCGAAAGGAATGTACCACCAACTCTAGATAAAATGTTAGCGGGCGGTGGATGAAAACGAAGTACTTTGAACAAATTGACCAAAGAAATTGGCTTTCGGTAAGTAGAAATAAATTTTATTTCTACATATTTTAATGTAATTGTGTTTTGATATCATAGTTACTCAAAAAGGTCGTGTAATAGCGTCCTTAGAGGAGAGAACGAGATCATCACCTGGAAGCGACGGTTCCTGCGAGAAATCCAAAATTATCGCGAAGAGGGCAAGAAATTATACTTCTTAGATGAGATTTGGGTGAACGCTGGCCATTCTGTAACTAAAGTATGGAAGGACATAACAATCTTGAATCCGAGACAAGCTTTCATTCAGGGATTAATGACAGAGTTAAAAGATCCATCAGTCCAAGGAGGTAACTTTATTTATAATGCTTCATATAGGATTTGAAGACGGTTTCGTTCAGGATAATTTGCTCTGCTTCCAATTGAAGAAAA